>JAECUM010010419.1:0-38285 GCA_016617855.1 Megalonaias nervosa | reverse complement strand
AAAAAATGGAGCAAGCACGCAAAACTCGCGCACAGTTGATTTGTTGTGAACATACGATACTTAATGCATTCGTTACTGTTAGATAAACATAATCTGATCGTGTAAGTTGTTGACTTCTAAATTAACTGCTTTAATAAAACTTCTACAACTTACAAGGAGGATAAAAATTTTGGTTCAGCTGCATGTCCAGGACAGGTAGTTTAAGAAAATTCACTTGTCCCACATAAATTTACATTTGTCACAAAACTTAAGTCATGACATGCCTAGACCCAGTGAGGCATATATGCACTTTAATCCAAAACAAACGAAAGAAGAAAAGAAATGTATGTCAATATTTCTTTAGAGATCTTAAGTTTTTAAAATGTACATTGATGTTATTTATTTCACTGCTTTAGTCATACATGTTTTAGAAAGGGATCTCAAACTCAAATCACCATGAGGACCACATGAGGACTAGTACACTGGCCAAAGGGCCACATCAGTGAAACCTTTTCATACAACAAAAGCAGCTCATATTAATGGTACCAGTTGAAATGTTGGAAACAGGAAGTAAATGATGTAGCAAATTTTTTTTTATCAAAACTGGTTGGCTGTTAAGAAAAACTTTGCATTATTCATTATTTTACAAATTCCAGGTGTTGTAGCAGGCCACATTAAATAACTTGATGGTCCACATGTAGCTGGTGGGCTGAGTGTTTGAGACCACTGTTTTAGAAAATGGATTGGAAAAAATGTCCATGTAAATGTCTGCCACCTCAACTAATACTAAGCCATCAGTTGATAGCTGTGACATTCTTTGCAATAACTGCATGGTATCTTTCCTTTAGAGTCACTGAAGTCAAGCCATAAGTAATTATCAATCCAATGTGACTGAAAATTTCTCTCCCTTAGTTTGGTCAGTTCAACATTTTTTTTGCTGCCAGAGACTGACTCGTTTCTCTCTGGAGCAGTAGTTACCTCAGACTCAGTGGCAGCCTTGTTTTAACCTTCCACTTGGATGTAAATTGTTCTTCTCTGAATCGTCACATTCCTTGTAACTTTCTTCTATCTATGAATTTTATTTCCAACTATTGATTCACACCTATTTTTTCTTCTCATCTACATATCGACATATATTATTAGATATATGTATGGTCGTTTTTAATAATTTTAATTACTGGCAAGTTTTCAGTGTGCAAAAGTTTTCAGTTTGCAAACTAAAGATGAACAGAAAACAAAAAGGCAATTTGTAAAATAAATACATTGTATAACACTATCTCAGATTACACCTCATACTTTATTTTTAACTTATTAACTGTCTTTGTTATAATGTCATATTGCGGACATGCTCGATCGATTGTCACTGCAAATAGCACCTGCGGTGCTAAAACTTCTTTCACTATCGACGCTAGAGGGCGGTATTGAACAAAAACGTTTAGCAACAGCTGCCAGAAGCTGGAACGTTTTTTCCCGGGATTTCCAGTATATAACTGGGTCCGTTGGTGGTGAAGTCCTCGGCTGATTTTTCTCAGCTAGATACGAATCCAATTCACGCTGGCACGTGAATTCAGATGACAGGGATGCAGAGGCGAGATTTTGGTCGGATGTGCTAGAGGCAAATAACTCCTGGTAGTAGGAATCTAGGCCAGTCGAAGTTGAAGGTCCTGGATCCACTTCTGTTGAGACTGGAATGTTGACGGCGGTGATTGTTTTTTCATACTCGATCTGTAGTTCGTCCATTAACATGCGCTTTACAGCGTCATGCCCATGCGCATTAAAAACCAACAATTTGTAAGTGGGATCCAAAACCGTTGCAAGTGCACACAACTTGTTTGTCTCCACTTCCTCATAACGTGTACGCAAATCTTTCAGCATGTCCGCCCGCATGGTCTGTATTCCGATGTCATCTCCGACTCTTGCAGGTTTTGTTAAAGTTGCCATGAGAACGCGAACACTGGGGATGATCATGCTTGCTGTTGCAGTAGACATACTGGCATTCCTGGTTTCCTGTTCGAATGGTTGAAGCGTAATCAAAACCCGTTCCATCAAATTCCACTCGTGCCGTTAGATTTGTAACCCCATCATTTTCCTGACAATAGAGGGCAATAGCTTTCTTTTGTTCTATGAGTCGCTCGAGCATGTAGAACGTAGAATTCCAGCGGGTTGTAACATCCTGGATAAGACGGTGTGTCGGGTATGGCGTGCCGTCCTCGCATGTCAAAGACTTCTGGATTCTGAGAAATTGTTCTGTGGCTTGAGTTGAATGCCGAAAACGCCCAACGATTGTACGAGCAGTGACAATAGCATCCATAACGGATCTTTGACTTAAAAGTCCAACCTTGACAACTAGCTGGATCGTGTGGGTGAAACATCCCAAGTGATCCAATCCAGATAACTCCGCCGCTTTTTTCATGCTCGCACCATTATCCCGCACGAGAACTCCACGTTTTTCATCTGGAATAGACCATGCTGCTAACATTGCAAGGATGTTATCCGAAATAACTTGGCCCGTGTGTCGGTCTTCAAGATTTCGTAGTGACAGAACAATGGAAATCCTGTTCCACTTGCTGTCAATCCAATGAGCGGTAAGCAAAATGAAAGCATTCAAATTATTTGTGCTCGTCCACACGTCACTTGTAAAACTTATGTGGGCTGCTTGTTCTAGTAAAATAACAATTTTACTCTTCATGGCAGAATATAAGTCCGGAATAAGCGTTCTTGACAAATGGACTTGGGATGGAATAACGTAACGAGGTTCAAGTTCATTCAGAAAGCGAGTGAAGCCTACGTTGTTAATCATGCTGAAAGGCATAGCATCAGCCGCAATCATTTCTATGATCTTCTTAGTTATGATTAACTGGCGCGGGTTGTTAGCCTCAAACGGTTTTTTCTTTTCTAGCAGGAACTCTATTGTCTGTACTCTGTGTTTCTTTCCAGGCTGCATTACTTCTTCGGCTTTTCGTTTCTTTTCGATGTCACAGATTCCGGTATACTTTTTATATTCATCCGGATGTTTTGCACGCAGGTGATTGATAAGCCCGCTGGTTCCATATGAAGGTGGATCATTACCTCCTCGTTTTAATTTATCCTTGCACTGTGGAACCAAACAATCTGCCTTTGACTCGTCTATGGCATTTATCTCAAAATAATCCCATATTTTGCTTCGTTGTTTTTGCGACATTTTAAAATAAAATTATTTTTTTACTTTTAGCAGATTTTCATTTAATTTTATTGTCTGTAAAGGCTTAGAAATATTTTGTTATTGTGGCCACTACAACAAATTCTGTATCTAAATAGTGCATGAGAGGGATGTATGTCTAGAAACAAAGTGACAGTTTATGGAAAGTCGTATATCAAAACTCAAGATTATCTACAACATAACATCGCAGTATCTGTCAGAACTGTAATGTGAGATTAATGATGGATGCAGCCGCAGAGTCTCAACAGTTCAGCACAATTTTTTCACACTGTATGCTAATATAAATTTCATTTACATTATCATACAGTTCCAATACATCCACGCAGCATATACGCTTTAATTTTCCCGCCTAATCATTTATGTCGACCAGCTGCCAGATCCGACCCATACTTTGTTCAACAATTAGTTGATCTTGCCGCCAGGCTATAATTTTCCCGCCTTAATCATTTATGTCGGCAAGCGGCCAGTTCCATCCTGTACTTTATTCAACAAATACTTGATCTTGCCGCTATGCTTTAATGTCGCGGTCGGATAAAAATAAAACAATCTTTTGTTTGGTCCTATAAAGTTGGCCTCTTGCGGTGACTTAAATAAAGCAATGAAATCTGATCGATTCTTGCATTTTCCAAAGTGATCGGTGATTGAAACAAGTTTATTGTGCTGTGAAAGTTTCCTTATTAACTTTATTTATATTTACGATTGTAAGAATCATTTTCTTTTAATACCTCATTAGTATGTGTCAATGTATTCAATATTATGCCTTCATTATTGAGGATGTTGACATAAACGGGTAGGAGTGTATTATATATTTTAATAATTAATCTTTCGGTCTAACTCAAGTATTATCGTTTCACCCCGTTGTGTTGACCATATTGGACTTTTCTGACTTCTTATTTAAATTTATTAACGCACTATCGAATGACACGCAGTGTTAGACACAGTGCTATAGAAATTCAACTTTATTATTTTTATTATCCGAATCGGTCGTTCCTGCCTTGTCCGACCCCAATTAATCGGAAGTTCATACTATCCGGTGGAATCCGATTTCCGGATCAAAAGTTGGTTATGCCCTAATTATAACCCATATTAATATCATTATCTCTACATGCATTGGATTCATGATTATAACCCATATTAATATCATTATCTCTACATGCTGTGGATTCATGATTGTAACCCATATTAATATCATTATCTCTACATGCAGTGGTTTCATGATTGTAACCGATATTAATATCATTATCTCTATATGCAGTGGTTTCATGATTGTAACCCATATTAATATCATTATCTCTACATGCAGTGGTTTCATGATTGTAACCCATATTAATATAGTCATCTCTACATGCATTGGTTTCATGATTGTAACCCATATTAATATAGTTATCTCTACATGCATTGGTTTCATGATTGTAACCGATATTAATATCATTATCTCTACATGCAGTGGATTCATGATTGGAACCGATATTAATGTCATTATCTCTACATGCCATGGATTCATGATTGGAACCGATATTAATATCATTATCTCTACATGCAGTGGTTTCATGATTGTAACCCATATTAATATCATTATCTCTACATGCAGTGGTTTCATGATTGTAACCCATATTAATATCATTATCTCTGCATGCAGTGGATTCATGATTGTAACCGATATTAATATCATTATCTCTACATGCAGTGGTTTCATGATTGTAACCCATATTAATTTCATTATCTCTACATGCAGTGGTTTCATGATTGTAACCCATATTAATATTATTATCTCTACGTGCAGTATATTCATGATTGTAACTGATATTAATATCATTATCTCTACATGCAGTGGATTCATGATTGTAACCCATATTAATATCATTATCTCTACATGCAGTGGTTTCATGATTGTAACCGATATTAATATCATTATCTCTACATGCAGTGGATTCATGATTGTAACCCATATTAATATTATTATCTCTACATGCAGTATATTCATGATTGTAACCCATATTAATATCATTATCTCTAGATGCAGTGGTTTCATGATTGTAACTCATATTAATATCATTATCTCTACTGTGCATGCAGTGGTTTCATGATTGTAACCGATATTAATATTGTTATCTCTGCATGTAGTGGTTTCAAAATTGGAACCCATATTAATATCATTTTCTCTACTGTACATGCAGTGGTTTCAAAATTGTAACCCATATTAATATCATCACTACATGCAGTTGTTTATGATTGTAACCCATATTAATATCATTATCTCTGCATGCAGTGGATTCATGATTGTAACCCATATTAATATCATTATCTCTACATGCAGTGGTTTCATGATTGTAACCCATATTAATATCATTATCTCTACATGCAGTGGATTCATGATTGTAACCCATATTAATATCATTATCTCTACATGCAGTGGTTTCGTGGTTGTAACCCATATTAGTATCATTATCTCTACATGCAGTGAATTCTTGTAACTCATATTAATATCATTATCTCTACATGCAGTGGATTCATGATTGTAACTGATATTAATATCATTATCTCTACATGTAGTGGTTTCATGATTGTAACCAATATTAATATCATTATCTCAACATGTAGTGGTTTCATGATTGTAACCGATATTAATATCATTATCTCTAGATGCAGTGGTTTCATGATTGTAACATATATTAATATCATTATCTCTACATGCAGTAGATTCATGATTGTAACCCATATTGATATCATTATCTCTACATGCAGTGGTTTCATGATTGTACTCCATATTAATATCATTATCTCTACATGCAGTAGATTCATGATTGTAACCTATATTAATATCATTATCTCTACATGCAGTGGTTTCATGATTGTAACCGATATTAATATCATTATCTCTACATGCAGTGGTTTCATGATTGTAACCTATATTAGTATCATTATGTCTAGATGCAGTGGTTTCATGATTGTAACCCATATTAATATCATTATCTCTACATGCAGTAGATTCATGATTGTAACCCATATTAATATCATTATCTCTACATGCAGTGGATTCATGATTGTAACCTATATTAATATCATTATCTCTACATGCAGTGGTTTCATGATTGTAACCCTTATTAGTACTCTGCATCTGAAAATGTATTTGTTTGGGACTTCTGAAATTTAAAGTCTGACTTAAGATTTTAGGAATGACCTGGGCATCCCCATTCTGAAGTAGCCATTTTAGCACAGTACATCTTGCACATTGTACATACTACACAGTACATTTATGATTCTTTTTACCTCTGAAATAGATTGTATCACATCACTGTTCCTCATTAAGTACATAAGACTGCTCCAGCATGGATCAAACATTGCACTTGCCATTAGCATTTTACGAGATTGCAAAAGTTGGAGTGGACAGAGGATGGTATGGATAAGCATGTGAAAAGTATGCAATGGATTAAACAATTCTGAGCTACACCATCACTGTGCCAGTTAGAGGATGGATGGCTGTTCTAATATCATCACCTCAACTACATCAACAATAATGAAATCTTGTACTGGAAATAGTTTTTTTTACATACCAGGGTGATTTGAGAACACTTAATTTTATCCATGTAACTATTCGCCAAACAGCAAGTTTTTATCGGTCTCCTGTAATTACTTTGCAAACTATATTTGATAAATACCACTTATGCATAGTTATGATTTGTACATTGGTAAATCGACATGGCTAATCAGTAGATATGAATGTCTTTTATTTGCAAACTCACCTGTCACAGACTGTTAGGTCATTAATATTTACCATAACAAGGTCATCATGAATTTGGTGACATGCATCAAACCAATCTTTTCGGGTAGATTTTTTAAAGGTCACTGTGCTTGGCACATTAGACCAGAAAGTCATATAGGCACTTACATTAAAAAGCATGATGATTAGACCAGAAAGTCATATAGGCACTACATTGAAAAGCATGATGATTAGACCTATTCACTCACTACCAGTGGATATGTTTTAAACTGATGAATCCTATATACTTGCAAATATTATGATTAAAATATAACTGATAATTTAAAATAATATTTATTCCATATGTGTCAAAACTTACTGTGTGTAATAAGCATTCATATTTATCACATGAGATCATGTGAGACTTATCTGGACACCTGCAAACAGTAATGTGAGACTTACCTTGACATTGACCACAAGATATAAATTTGAAATAAAGAATCAATAGATGAATGAAACTTAATGCATTGATGTAATAGATGCATGTGGTATGTATAAATGCTAAATACCTATAATGGTTCTGATATGTATCCTGTGACAAGAACACAGAACAAGTGTTAAACTTGTAAACATAAATCATTGCAAATTGAACATGACCCCCACCCCGCCTCTCTTGATTTGCCAGCAGGCAAGCACCTTGTCAATTGAATTTGCCTGGGGAAAATTTGAGTTTGTCCCAAGCGATGGGCAGGTGGATTTGCCTAGCACTGTTGAACATTTTCTTAACACCAAGAAGAGTTATGTGAATACTTTTATAGGCATCAGTGTTGCATCTGTTACATTGTATGTTTCATCAATGTTGCATCAGCTACATTGTAGATTTCATCAGTGCAGGTGTTGCACCAGCTACATCAGGAGTGTGATTTGTATGATTTGGATTTTTAACGTAACTTTAACAGTTTTTTCAGTTATGTCAACACAATGTCAGCAGTGTGGCAGTTTATAGTGATGTCTAGCACTGGGGCATCATGCCACAGACATGTAGCATCATGTCCCACCCAGTCACATTATCCTGACACCAGGCCAACCGGTCCTAACACTAATCTCTTAATGCTGAGCACCAAGTGAGGTAGCTGCTAATACCATTTTTATAAGTCGTTGGTATGACTTGGCTTGGGTTCAAACCCACGACCTCCTGTGTCCAAGGCGGATGCTTTAACCACTTAGGCCACTGGAGCATCAAATTCATTTGTTATGGCAGGCCAGATTTGATATAAATGTACTTCACTTGGACCATATGTATCATGAATAAGATGAGCATACACTTTGTACACTTACAAGAGACATGGTCTGTGGGCTGGACTAATGAGTCTGGCAGGCCAAATGTTTGACACCCCTGAGCTACATTGTACATTGCATCAGTGTTGCATCAGCGACATTGTGCATAGCATCAGTGTTGCATCAGCGACATTGTGCATAGCATCAGTGTTGCATCAGCGACATTGTGCATAGCATCAGTGTTGCATCAGCTACATTGTACATTGCATCAGTGTTGCATCAGCGACATTGTGCATAGCATCAGTGTTGCATCAGATACATTGTACATTGGCTTCATATATAACTGGAGCATTCTGTCACATCCACAAGGCAACCAAAAATGCTGTTCCGAGGGAAAGGTATGTATATGGGATTGTATAGGAAAAAGAAAACATAAAATGGCCAACACATCTATAGTAGCATTGGGTGGCAGAGTGGTCTGATGTGCTTGCTTTATCGATTACTGCCATTCTCACCTCTGTCTGCATGGGTTCAAGTCTTGAGGCTTGGCCAGTGTGGGTATGTGAGAAAACTTGCCAGTAACTTCCCATAGGTCAGTGGTTCTTATCAGGGTTTTCCCAGGTTCTTCCTCCACCAGTTTTACTGGCTGCCATATAAAGCCTATCTTGTGTTGAGAAATGGCGTTAAACCCCAAAACAACAATAACCACAACCAACACATCTATGCAGTATACAAATGTCAAGTTTGGATTTTGGACACTACAAGTTAATTTTCCACCTTATAATACCAGACTGCTTTGCTTCTCTACAAATACTAATGATAGAAATTTGAGATATTCTGTCTTTGAATGTGTCTTTTGAGGGGCCAAAGCATGTGATTATTATGACTGGTAATAGTTAGGTCATTTTGATAAGGGATTAATATAACTGTCAGGCTACACATGTGCCTACTATCCAATGAGCATTTGTAATTAATTTTTACATCCTTTTTCTATAGCTTGTTCCAGCACAAACAGTTGAGGAGCCTCTAGATTTGATTCGACTTAGTCTGGATGAGAGGATCTATGTGAAAATGAGAAATGATAGGGAGCTCAGGGGAAGACTACATGTAAGCTTAAATTTACAATGCTCAGAGTAAAGCCTTTTCAGACACAGGCCCAGGGCAAGTTGATTACAAAGAAATCACTTGCCCAGACTCAAATTTCATATAGGGCCTTATGTTTTTACTATTACTTTTTTGCTATCATTTTGACACAGCATTGAAATTACTATTTTTAAATAAAAAGAAATGTCTAAATATTTTAATTTGAAATTTTTTTCTGTGTTTATTTGTCTTTCAAAATAGTGTACTTTGAAAGGTACAAAATGTGAATGACCGTGTTTTTTACAATTTTAATTTAATTAAAAGTAGTGATTTCTTCAGATCTTGATGCAAACCAATGCTTACTGCCACAAATTATTCATGCTTTGTAGTGTTCTGAATAAGGATGAAACGATTCATCGTTATATCGATACTTTTGATGAAATGATACACGTATCGATACAAGAGACGGAGAAACGATACAAAACGATACTGTATGCCTGTTATTTTAGTCTTCAGCAGTCATGAATGATTATTATTAGTTGCGTTGTTATTCTGTAAAAATTATAATCCATCTGAAATAGCATTTGCAGTCACAGGCACTCATGTTTATTAGTAAAAATGAAAAAGATTATTTGAGAATACCCACTCTCCGTCTACAAGTTAACACAAAGTGACATGGTTCATAATCTGCCCTCCCCCCATTCCATGCTAATTATCTTAACCCAGAAGTATCTTCAGCACATACTTTACATACAAACATGTTCCACATGTTTAGTGAAATACTTTACTCATCATTTAATAACCACTTTCATGCAAAGTTTCTACTTTGAATTGTATCTTGACTTCTTTGGTCAATTTGAAAGCTATGCTACCAGTGTGTTGCACTTTTAAATATGTTACATTGAATTCTTATTTATGGTTATTGCTTGTTATGCTCCAGGTTAAGAAAATAACCACCAATCAGAAATCAATGTAGCTTATTCTCTGCGTGACAAACAGGAAGTATTTGGAGAGAAACAGAGAGACTTCAAGGGAAAGTCATTAGATTTGTACGAATTCGTGCACTTGGAGAACAGTGAAACACAAGAACACCCGCAAATTTGTTGAAAGTCCCACATATGAAAATGTGCTCGACGAAGTATAGAATTTTTATTTAACCATTCTTATTGTTTTTCGGGTAGTAACTGTTCCACATCGGGGTTCTTCCAGCACGACTTGAATGGTTGTGAAACTAAATCTGATTAGAGCAATGTGCCCAGGAATAAAAATTATGGCATAGTTTGAACCATTTATGAAGAAAGTTTTTTAAATGCGTGTTTAAAATATGGGCTACCTAGAAAACCCAAAATGTCTGATTCCCAGCGTGGTTCATTATGATTTCATTCGGCAAATACTTGCTGATGATAGTGATGATGACAATAATTTTTAAAATTATGAAGTATATCAGATTGATGGAGCTGGGAAAGTGTTAATGGAGATACCAGTGAGTGATTTTGAGCCCGAAATGGTGTTAAATACGAGTCAGATGTTCATGCTGGATGAACAAAATATAGATGGCATGACCCTTTCGGTGGTATTTTCCTAAATTAAATGTACAAAGGGCAGAATACTGAGCCTAATTAAAATACAGACAATTTAAAAGTATAATGCAATTTTCATTATTTTAATTAATCAAATTTGCCCTGCAGATCATATGCTATAACACTGTATACATGTATCCATATTTGGGTTAAGATAAATTGAATAAAATAAGGGTTATGAAAATGCAGTTAAGAAGTAAAGATATTTAGTTTAATACCTCTGTCAGCACAAGTATTGAGGGACTAAATATCCTTATACAGCATTATGGAACAGATACAAAATTTGGCACAGTAGTCACTAAAACTACTGATTTAACAAAGGAAGTTTATGTTAGTGAAAAATCCTATTTTGGAGCAGATATATCCGAAAGATAATATCTATGATCTCTGGAAAATTGTATATAACAGCCACTAGATCAGTTTCCCAACATATTCAAACTGACTAAGCTAGCTATGTATATGCCCCTTCAGGAAGAAGCACAGAACAATATTGATAAAAAGAAAAGGAGCAAAGTACCGGTATGCTCAGAATTAATTAACAGATTAATGCTTATACAACTAGAGGTGACATCTGTCAAAGATGTTGATTTCAGTAGAGCTGTAAGGAAGTGGAGCAGGACGAAGGAGAGATAGATTTTGAAGTTTAGATAAATATTGACCTATGACCATTTCTTTCTCCCCTCGTTTCTTTGATAAAGGGGGAAGTCTCCCTTAATATAAAATCCTGTCATCATCTCTCCTTTAATTGTACATAGGGAAACAAATTTGGAATTTCACTTTTTTATTTAACCAGTAAATGAAGGTGCTGATGGAGTAAATGAAATTAGCATAGAATGAGTGATGGGGAAGATTTCAAACTGCTCAAGTTTATCACCATGTGTAAGTTAAAAGAAAATTGTAGAATAGGGCTGGTGGTAGTCAATAGTTTTCCTTCTTCACTAACAAATCCAAGTACCTGTGGCTGCATCAGTCTTTTGCATCTGCAGGAAATAAAATGTTAGAGATTTTGTTGGTATTCAACCTTATTCCCATGCCTGGGTTTGTTCTAGATGAGATTTTCTTTGCACGAGGAAATTGCATTATTTCTTCTGTTTTGAAGATAACATTGTTATGTCTTCCAAGTGTAACTGAGACATGAAATTGGTAATAATATGTTTTCAAATCATTCATATTGTACAAAACAAAGGGAGTTAAATGGAGCCACCATTAAATGGCCTAAAACGTTGGATAAAACTCACTGCAACCAACAGGTATCTCTTTGAAAGTATTGTTGTTATCTTCTCTTCAATGAGAATTGCATATAAATTAATGATAACTATATGTTTATCCGTAATCTGCATACTGGAAATAGGAATAGAATGTCAACATACATGAAAGGGTACCACCTACCTTCCAAAGATGGAAAGACCATCAAGTTCATATGTGTATCGCTATGTATTGTATCACAGGCTGTGTATCATGAATTGTATCAATACGTGGCACAGGTGTATCATTTTACCCCAAGTTCTAAAATAACATTTGTGTCTTTATTTACTTAGTTTGATTCCATTTCACAGAAAGGAATGATTTCTTCCCATCCTGATGTCAACCATTATCTGATTGCTAAATTAATGTCCTAATTAATGTCCTTACTGACTGGATCAGCTGAATTGATGTTCATAAACATTTGAAGCCTGTCCTGCATTAAATAGTTTCTCTTTGATTCTATAATTTTGATATTGTTTATGAGACTGAATCCTGATTCACATTATACTGTAGAGGGGCTCACTGCTAATATGATTTCCACAATTTCACAATTTCTGCATGTTCACATGTAGAATTTTAATAATTGTGGCATACACCTCTGCTCTTGGAATCTCTGACAAACTCTTTAAACTCAGAGGATTACAATACAGTGCATAGTATTTCTGTTTCTTTAAGGTTAAAAACATATTTGGTACACTTTTGTTGGCCACCTTTCTCTTATCTGGATTAATTTTCAGCCAATCATATAGTTATTTCTCAATATATTTAACGAACTATGCATTACAATATGTGTGTGAGCAAGGGACACCTTATTATTAATGAATGACAAGTGAGTGCCAATTTTAGGTAACCAATGAAATAAAGAGAACAAAAATGGTATTGTTCAGCATTCATTGGTCATGTGCTTCACTTTGTGCCCAAATTTTAAGAGCTTTCGATAGTAACCTACAAATGGAGCCTCAGCAGGGGGTTGAATATTAATAATTCTCCAGTGTCTTTTAAGAATTTCAAAATGAAATAACAGATTTCATTATTGCACAGGGTTTTGTAGGGCCAGTCAGATAAAAAGAAATTTTTGAACAAGGGTGACGGGCAATTCACTTAGAGTGCACACAATTTATTTTCCATAACATTTCCAGCTTGCATTTTCACTCAAACAAATTTTATGTGTAATTGTATAATTTGGTAATAGTCTGCTTTCAATATATTCTGTTGTTCATTGTCCTTTATATGCAGTGAAAATTGGCAAAAAGATGTTCTCTGTAGTCTACACTGGACAGGTGCCCTTTATATAAAGGAATATCATAATTATAGGGATTTATATTGGTGGAATTCATGATTTCTGGACATGTATCCTGCATATACAGGTGTCATTTAAGGTAGGTTTCCCTTCTCTTTTCTCAGGCCTATGATCAGCATCTTAATATGATAATGGGAGATGTTGAAGAGACGGTCACAACAGTTGAGATAGATGAGGAAACTTATGAAGAGATATACAAGGTGATTATTCAGATGACTGAAATATTGTGAATTTACTTTATTCATGTGAGTGAAATCATTTGTATGATTTGTGGTTGCTACAAACTACAGACTTAAAGATGCAGCATAAAATGTCATCTCTGTACATGCCATTTCTGTCTGTCAATTTTCCAGACACTAAATACTGATGAAAATATTGTTTTTAATAAAAACCACAAAAATGATTCCAAGAGAAATTAAATTCTCAGTAAAATTTATATTCATATGATTTGATAGTCTGTTTACAATTACATATCTTCAAATTGAAGCCCATTTCTTTAGTCAACATACATTTCATGGTATTGTTTTTGATTAAAACAAAAGAAAATTAATTAAATTGATTTTAAATAAATAAAATGAATTTTAGAAAGATAATTAAATACAAGACTTCTGCTCATTTAAATGTATTGAGTCTTTACTGTTAGTGCTACAGTTCCTAGTTTCCATTTTTTTCTACAGTGTATCTTGAATCACTTACCATACTGGTTATAAAGGTTAGAGGTAAAGGTAATCAAGAATAATATTAAAAGTATTTGAAGATGATATTAAAGCCCACTGTAATTATATACGCATTGAGATAAATGTACACATGATATATTTGGATTCTAATTCTTAAAAAGGAGGTTTTGTTTTAAAAACCACAATATTTGATGGTTCACCTTTTTATAAAAAAAACTTACACAAAAGACTACCAAAAGTTTATTTTACGTCATCTGTTTTTCAGACAACAAAGAGGAATATACCCATGTTGTTTGTGAGAGGAGATGGTGTGATACTGGTTTCCCCGCCCATGAGAACAGGGACTTAGTCGTAAAAAATATACATGATCATTGCGTCTCAATCTCCCTATTTGCAATACAAGCATTATTGTGTTTTTACAGGGAAATGACAATAACACATTCATTAAAACATTTTGTACATTGAGTCATTATAGTGATTTCACTGGAAATGAAGAAAATACAACCAAAGATATTTTTTTGTTGTTATGTCCTACATATTGAGTTTCATATGACCAAGATATGGATATTGTATGGTTAAATTAAGTTTTCTCTTTAATTTCAAGAACCAACCATGGGTTTCTAGTTTGCATTTACTTAAATAACAACAATTTAGTTGCTTTTCCTTGAACTGTTTTAATTTGCTTGGATATTCTTTTCACAAGTTGGACAAGAAAGCTGTATGAGAAAATTCTGTTTATTGATATACATGATACTTTGTACCAAACCCAGGTAACAGCATATAAATTTAAAAAATTCACCAGATGAATAACTAAACGATGCAGTTAAAACTAGCATAAGAATTTCTTATATGGACCAATTTGTTGGTTTTTTAGTGCTATATATGCTCGCTTATAGATCGAGTCTAGCTGCAAACAACATGAACCCTGAACTGCAGTCACATAATGAGCTATCAGATCAGGGTCTCTGTTCTGCTTATTACTCCTAACAAACTGCATAGAGCCAAATCTTTCAGTGCATGTTTAAATGTTTAAGACAGGCGTTGTTGAGTGATAAAAACAAAAATACTACGTATCAGATAATAATCCTTTAAAACTTCATAATTTCTTATGCAGTGCAGGCCAAAGTTTTTGTCAAGACTACATCATTTATAGATTTTTAGGTTGTAGACAAGAATGCTTGAACCCTTTTCAACAAAGAAGTACTTCTGAAAGCCCTTACCTTGTTTCAGTACAAGTGCCTTTCTATGTCTTTACCATATTTCCGTGAAGGCATGTTTGGACACTAGTGCCACATCTCCATTCAAGTGCTTCTGGACATACATGGTAAACAGATGCCATTTGCATGGTTATTTCAAGGTACTACTGAATGAGCAAATGCCCTCAAAGTAAAACAGGTTTTCTGTCATGTTATGGCAGTTACTAATGTATTAGATGAATCTGAAATAAACAGTCAGAGCTAAGAGGACATTGGTAATTCCCCCCAAATGCAAATAGCTGCCATTGTTTTTATAGATAGAAGCATGAAACCCACACTTCATTTTGAAGATAAAATATAATATAAAGACATATCAGTAATCATTAAAAACTGGTTAATAAACAAAAAGAAGATGACCAGTCTATTATTGTACATAACAGTGACATTGATCAGCAGTCTTTGAAGCAAAACATTGAGTGTAACCTGTATCATACTAACCTGGGAGTCACCGCTTTATATGGAGTCAAGAATGCCACTGTTTATCATCTTATACTTAGAGCATTTTATACTTTGGAAAGAAACAGTTTACACTAAATTCACTAAATATTGAATCTGAAAGTTTCAGATATGTATATGCAGTTTTTTCCAGTAATGCAATCCTATTCGGATACCCTCAACTGGCTGTAGGCCATTTTATCTATACAGTACATTGTACATTATGGCAAGAGGCTGTAGTTCAGTGGATCAGACTGCAAGTTAAAGGTGTTGGTACTGAGCATGTTATTCAGGTGATACCAAGCAGTGAAGGGATTGCTGAATGTGTTGATGGCATTTTACTGTATCTTTGTCGATTTATGTCAACAATTCATAGATTCTGAAGATGTGCATCAGACCTATTTGAGTGTTTATAGAAAAAATATTGCACAGTTCAGAATATGGCACAGAATTAGTTTGATGAAGAACAAAGCAACATCTTTTTTCTGCTTCTCTTTGCATGAGCCATCAAGGTAAAGTGACACTACCATGCATGACATGCCAGACAGGTGCTTCATAACATGCCTTGATTTTACCAACATACCTTGTTTGCCATCCTTCCCAATAGCTGCCAGATTAGTACAATAAACAGTAATAATTTCAGAGATTTTTTGAGAGATAATTATTTTCTTTAGTTATTCACATAATTTCTCCTTTTTAAAAAAATAAAATTGGGATGACTTAAGTACTTATTTTTTTCCAGTACCATTTTAGAATTAAATATTAGCAGAAGAGACTTCCTAAATACCCATTTATGCATACAGATAAAAAAGATTAGATTCTATTCATATTAGGTAGATTTAGATGAATTTCCCCAAACTTGATCCTTATCAGATACTCACGTGTACCTAAATAGTAGAACTTTACTCACCACTTTGGGAGGAACTGAAACAAAATCAGTATTTGTAATGGGTGCAAAAAATATAGGACATTTTATTTCTCAGAATATTGTTCATCAGCTCCAGTATATCAAATGCATCGTGCATCTGACCTTAGTGTGAAAGTTCAGTATCTAGTTTAGTTATTTTTACATCTGCTGGTCATAGGCTAGAAGAGCTTATGGGATGGTCTTTCTTCCATTGTCAATTTGTTGTCAGTCCATTGGCACAGGTTTGCCATTGCTATCCTTCCTAAACTACTTTGAAGATTGCCATGAAACTTTACAAATACATTCATCCCATGCCTAGTTGGTCCTAAATAAAAATGGTGCTGCTTGGACATAAACATTAGCCATCTTGAAAATCCTGGCTACTCACCTGAATGAATGGTCATATTTAGTAAAGGGTTTTATCAAAATACTTCCTTTGATGTCTAGTTGGTCCTACTTGAAAATGACGCTGACCTGATGTCCAGAATGGCTGCAATAGCAGCGATCTTGAAAATCTTACTGCTCTTCTTCCTGATGAATGGATGGGCATATTAATATGGTGTTTCTACTGAATGACTTCCAGTGTCTAGTTGGTTCTAAATGAAAATGGTGCCTGTTGGATTTCCAGTATGGCTGCCATGGCAGTGATCTTTAAAATCTTTTTATTGCTACTTCTTCTGAATAAAAAGTCATATTAACATGAGGTTTTAAACAGAAGACTTCTTGTGATGTTTAGTTATTTCTAAATAAAAATGGTGCCAATCTGATGTATAATATGGCAGCAGCTATCTTAAAAATTTTGTTATTGCAGCTCCTGATGAACAAAGAGACATGTTAACAAGGCGATTTCTTTAGATGACTTCCACTGATGTCCAGATGGAATCAGTCAAATTTTGTAGGCTGCTTGAGGCCTGGGCTGTGTTTGATTGACAGTGTTTTACATCATCATTTAGTCATCTGTTGTTGATATTTGGACTAACCTACTTTCATCCACACGATGACCTCTTTGGCTGTTCATAGCACCAAGTTTTGCATAATTGGCCATGGGATAAACTTTTAATACAAGAAGTATGGGCAAGTTATCCCACTCTTTCTCCAGCATTATTAGCAAAGGTGTCATGAATGTAAAGCTGCCTATGGTAGGCCTTTTGGAACATTAATTTTGTGTAGAAAATATTTGTACCAGTCGGGTATGAGATCAAGTACATGGTGAAAGTTGTTATTGGTGGCTTTCCAACACAAACTTTATATGGTCAATGGCTTGGTAATTCTCAAAGTAAGTAATTTTGTAGAAAAGAAAATCCATTCATAGTTCACATTCCTATTGATTTTTAGCTCCACTTGTCATGGTATGGTCTGATGTCCATCATATAGTCTATTCCAAACATCCGTTAGCACAAGTTTGTTATTGATACTACTATTAATCTACTTGTAAGATTGCCATAAATCTTTGTACACTCATTCATCCAGTGGTATAGTGTCGTCCCAGATAAAAAAATAGTGCCTACTGGCTTTCAGTTTGTCCGCCACAATGACCATCTTGAAAATCTTGTTATCACTACTCCCAAAATGGGGTTTTCACAGGAAGATTTAATATGATGTCCAGTTGGTCTTAAATGTGTTATGTATATTTAATTCAATTATTTGTTTGTTAGTTTTAAATTTTTTAATTCCATTACATGCTATTGTAATGTAACATTGAGTTCAGTTCTGTTTGACCTGACTGATAATTTTTTTATTTTTTTAATTTCATTGACGTAAACAACTAATACTAGAAACATTGTATATAGTCACTGACCTCGTTCCAAAATCAGTGAGAGTTTTGGTAAACAACTTTTTTTATTATTTTTTTTATATCTTTCTCAGAGTAAGAATCATTAAGTTAAGTCAAGGTCATACCTGGATTATGTGACAAGTAGCATGTATCAATTGTTACAAACTTCTATTTTTTCTTGAAGAATGAGTTTTTGACCCTCATCTGGGAATCTGTTTTGCATCTTAATTAGTGTATAACTGTTGTTTTTGATAGAAGTTTGACAGTTGGGCTCCAAACAATTGACACGTTAATTTATTATGTTGTGACCAGTTTGGGTTGAATTTTTATTTTCTTCAAATTATTGAATTCAAGTGATTCTTTTCCTTGGAAATACATAAGTGCTTTGACAAAATTCTTGAATAAAGACATTTGTTGGAAGTTATACTGAATTCAAAACTGGAATAATAGTTTCTGTGATTCAGCAAAGGACTGTTGACACAACAGCACTTTGCTGACCACAACAGACATCATTGCCTTCCATTTTGGATTTCATAAGAACTCAAACTCAGTTTCATTCAGGACTTTTTATTACTAGGACTTCTATTTTTAATTCTTGGATTATTTTGGATTTAATTCGTAAAACCATAAGTTCTCTTTTCTTAATTTTTCACTTTGTATTCTAAGGAAATAAATTATTTGTTAAATTTTACAAAGCTTGTTGTCTTCACTCTTTTCTGTTACTTATTTCAAGAGCATAGACTCATAACAGAAATTTGGGTGCTCATCCTTGGGATACAAATTTTGCTAAAATATTTCAGGAAACTTTGTTTTTTGAAATTTAAATTCCCCTAGTTTTGAAATTTTTTAAATCCCAAGCATTATTTTTCATTTTCGAAATCTTCAGTGAAATCAACAGGCTTTTTTTACAATGTCATCAAAAGTGTACATCTTTATTTCAAATCCTACCCAGAAACAGTTAGACTTCTTGAAAAAAGATGAATTGCTTCAGCTTGCCAGAAAATATGATCTTTCCGAGGCAAAATCTTCTTTAACAAAACAAGAAATAATAAACATTTTGGTCCAGTATTTGGTGGAAAAGGATGTTTTGGATAAAAGTGATTTGGTTTCGATCAGTAAGTCTGTATCAGACTCTAACATAAAAGTAAAGGAATTAAAATACAAAATGGAATTAGAGTTAAGAAAGCTTGAACGTCAGAAAGAGGAGAAGCAAATGCAATTAGATAAAGAGGAAAGAGACAAAAGAATGCAGTTGCAGTTGGAGAAAGGAGAGAGAGAAACAAATGCAGTTACAGAAAGAAGAGAAACAAATGCAAATGCAATTGGAGAAAGAGGAGAGAGAGAGAGAAACAAAGAAACAAATGCAGTTACAGAAAGAAGAGAAACAAATGCACTTAGATAAGGAGGAGAGAGAGAAACAAATGCAGTTACAATTAGAGAAAGAGGAGAGAGAGAAGACAGATGCAAATGCAAAGAGAGAAGGAAGAAAGGGAATATCAATTTAGATTAAGAGAATTAGAGCTGGCAAGTGAAAAGCACATTCTCACTTTACATACAAATTCAAGTTTTGATGTTACTAAAAATATTAGGTTAGTGCCCTCTTTTAGAGAAAAAGAAGTAGGCAAATATTTTCCTCATTTTGAAAAAATTGCTGAAAAGTTGAAATGGCCAAGGGAGAATTGGACTCTATTATTACAATGTGTACTTACTGGTAAAGCTAGCGATATTTAAAATTCACTGTCACTACAGCAAAGTGCTGACTATGATCTGGTTAAGGAATGCATCTTAAAGGGTTATGAGTTAGTCCCTGAGGGTTATTGGCAAAAATTCAGGAACTATAAAAAAGAAGCTGGACAAACTCCTGTCGAATTTGCAAGAGAAAAAGAGCAGGTATTTGATACATGGTGCTTAGCCAAGAAAGTTAATCAAGATTATGAAAATATCAGACAACTTGTATTGAAGAGTTCAAGAATTGTGTCCATAGTGACATTAAGACTTATCTTGATGAGCATATGGTCGAAACCTTGGAAAATGCTGCTCGTACTGCTGACAAAAAAGTATTTCAGCCTAATACGAGCCCTTCTAAATTTCAATCTGACACAACTTTTAGAAATCAAGCTTCTGATAAGCTTGATCAGAAATCCTTATCTCTTCCTACATGTACCTATTGCAAGAAGAAAGAACACGTTATTTCTGATCGCTACAAATTGAAAAATAAGCATCAGAATCAAGACAGACCTATTCCAAATGCTCTTATTTCTAAGAGGTCAATGTCACAGTCATGTATTGAAAGTAATACAGTTGTTGGGTCTAATGAACCCCAGTCGGATTTTATTATGGAGAACTATGAACCTTTCATTTCAAAGGGTTCTATATCACTCTTGGATGATTCAGCCAATCCCATCCCTATTAAAATTTTAATGGACACAGGAGCTTCTCAGAGTCTTTTATTATCAGGTACTTTGCCATTTTCTGAGAAGTTTTCTTCTAATAAGAGTGTTCTTATTCAGGGAGTAGAGTGCGGCTTTGTTAATGTTCCTCTCCATTCTGTAAATTTGTCATCAGACAGTCTCAGGATCCGTGACAGTTGGAACATTGAGGGCGTTCATTTATTACTAGGCAATGACCTAGCTGGAGACAAGGTTGTGGTTAATCCACTTGTAACTGACAAGTCTTGTTTCGATCAGAAAGTCGATCCTATTAAAAAAAGAATTCCCTGATTTATACCCAGCTTGTGCAGTTACCAGAGCTATGGCAAAGAAAGCTCTTGAGAATGATGTTGATCAGGAAAGTATTCATTTAGCTGACACATGTATTGGTCAGGCTTTTGATGAGGTCACTTTCACTTTTTGTTTGGATCAATCAAAAGGTATTGATCACAGTGATCCTCTTTTAACTATTCATTCTCTTTATTCTAATCAGGGTGACAAACGACAATGACTTGTCGTTGAACAGGAAAAAGATCCTGAGATCTCCTGTTTGTTTCAGAGGGCCATTAGTGAAACTGAAGCCACAGAAGTACCTGTCTGTTATTGCATTAAAAATGGAATTCTTACGAGAAAATGGAGACCTCCCGGGGTACCTGCTGGTGGCGAGTGGTCAGTGAACTATCAAATTGTAGTTCCAAAATCGTACAGACAGGAAATTCTTAGTCTGGCCCATGAAACTCCTTTGGCTGGTCATTTAGCGATTAATAAGACTTGTCACAAAATCTTGAGTATCTTCTATTGGCCAAAAATTAAAAGTGATGTTTGTAAATACTACAGATCTTGTCATACTTGTCAAATGGTAGGAAAGCCCAATCAGAAGGTACCTAAGGCTCATCTGCAACCTATTCCTGCATTTGACGAACCATTTAGCAGAATAATGGTAGATTGTGTCGGTCCCTTACCAAAGACCAAGTCAGGTAACCAATACTTGTAAAATTCAACAGCTAAAATTCTCTCAGCTATTTATAATTTCTGCAGATTGGGTACTCGATGTTCTTCTTAAGGTTATATACTTATACTTCGTTGAACTTGTTGTATTGTTATACACCTAACAGAGTTTGTTGATTTTAGAATATAATTATTACTGCCCATATCTATTCTACCAGCCTTCGATACACTGACCGTGGAATGATGTATCATTATGATTTCGTGTGCAGAGTTTCCGTGTCAGTATACCACAAAAAAGTAAGTAATTTGGAAAACACCTTTCATCAACAAAGCCTACCCGTAGTCAGGTAGTAGAGCTGTCCAATTTTCTACTTGTTAATCAATAACCGATTAAGGAACCGTGTACTTGATGGACCATTATGATATTTTCTTCGTCATGTAAGATTTGCAACTGCTTTGTCCTTTTTTTTTTTATTGAATCTGACCTCAGTACGAATAAGTTTTCAATCGATTATTTCTATCAAGTACGAAAAGGTTGTGAACGAAGTGATCTTTACGTAATTATATATTGATTTAAATAGTGAGATTTTGGCATTCTTTGTACCTTTGAAATTAAATTCAACAATATACATAGTCGCTATATTTATCTGCACTTTGTCGTGAGATGACGAAGAACCCCGTTGCAATTATCATTTTGCTCAAGGAAAAAAACTGATTTTAAAAATATATGTGCTAATGAATAGACGAATCATTTTTGGTGTTTCCTAAAGGCGGGCAGTGAAAGCTGGGGGACAATAAATTTTTATTCTTCTGAAGAGAGTTATAAGTATCGCTTATCACAACAAAATCAAGTGGCAAAACTAGAACAAAGTGTACTGAAAGATGTGATTGGTTTGCTATTTGAAAATGTGTTCCTTATATCGACAGAAAATTCACAATCACATGCTGTTTATTTTCAAAAGAATGTTTTGTTTTTACTTTTGAATAGTATGCATGTATGTATGTATGTGTGTGTATGTGTGTGTAATTTATCGGCACAAATCTGGTCACATAGTGCCGAGTAGGTTTAAGTGTATACTTTTACTTCATTTAAATAGTATGTATTTATGCATGTATGTATCCCACTCTTGTAAGATTGCAAGAGCTCAAATGGAAGAAGGAATAGATGCACCGTCTTGACTTCATGCACAGAATGCGACATGCTAACAACAGTAACCTTGTAACAAAAATGCCTTTCGTTGATCGACTGTTGACTTTGAAAAGGATTATTTCGCTCATCAGTGCAAACTGTATTGGCCCTGAACAATATCAAGCAAAACTAAACAATCTAAGCCCGAGTCAACTTTTGGAGTTTAATATAGTGCCAAAATATTAATTTGAACGTACAGGGACTAAAAGACTTAAATGCTGCAAGGCTTTGTGCATACTAGGTAACGGAGTTATTTGAGCTTGGTTGATAATGGACGATCGATTTTTGTATCCGCGGTGTTCACGAAAAATTGCAGGAAATTTGACTTGGGGTCTGATATACCGCTGATTCGTCCATCAGGTTTAATTTATCACACAGTGTCATTTATATTACGTTAATCTGACCCATTTCTTAGATATATAGATGGATGGACAGACGGACGGACAGACAGACAGACATAAATATTATGTCCTTTACTAAATATTATTACAAACCTAAGTGTCAAAACTAACATACAATTCTTAAATGTTCTCTTAATTGGTTCTAAAACTTTTTTAAAATCACTATCTTGAAGAAGGACATTCTCTCAAAACTTTGTTGCACCTTTAGCCAATGTAGAAATACTTCGTCGTTTTGTGTATTTATTAGCTTTAAGTAAAGTTCATCTTTTGATAAAATCACGTTTACAGTTTCGGAAATTTACTCGTTTGCTTAGAGTTGCCCTCTTCACATTCAGAGATATGTACTTGTTCAACTAACAGTCGAGTATGGTTGATATATCATGATTGGGTATCATATTGAAGAAGTATTCTTAATTACCTTTCCAAGTGATAATGGGTAGCCATTTAGGGAGCGAATTAAATCTTGAACAACAAAAACGAAAACTGCTACAAACTGTTAACTGTTTGAATTCGTTCAAAACTTTAACTTATGATTGCGTGTGTAAGGGTTCCTGCCTTTGTATATAATAATAGTAATACAGGAGAGCTTAGAGCTCATTATCAGTTACAGCATGCAATCAGAGTGGATCACGCTTCATTTTGGCTAAGAGACTTTGAGGTTAGGCCATAAAGGACGGTTGACGGTAAGTAATACTGAAGACCTCTATTTCTGTTCGGTAGCATGTATTATAAAATCCTATATAGAGCAAATAAAATACGTTTTTATACGTCAGCAGACTTTGACACAAACACGCACACGCACGTACTCTTGGTGGACATGTGATTTTGTGGATTCTTGAAATCGTCTCTTCTAGGTGGCTGAAACTGAAGGACTCGGATGGAATATCTATTATCCTTTCAGGTTCTCGAGCTTTCTCTCAAAACAGGTACCTCAACTATGCAAAGCGAGCAAGTATTACTGCACTTTCTACGCCCCATTCGGGATAAGAACTGATAAATATCGGCCACTTTTCTCTTATGATCCTTTCGAATTCCTTATTTCCCGACGATTCCGATATTTTGCTTGATGTAGCTGAAAACAGATTATGAATAAAGAAGGCTACTTTTCTGAGGAAAAGAAACAAAGCAGATTTATATGTGCTAGTACCCACATACAAAAACATTCTGTATGCATTTTAGTTAATGTACTAGACTGCTTGCATGAAATGTCAATATACCAGCTATTACAATGGGATATTGAAACAAACATGGGAGCAAAAACTGAAACGTATATTTTGCACGGTCATAACCAGTTTCAGTTTTAAAATATTACATAGTTACTATTAACGACGTATAAATGGGTATATTTAGCACGTGCTATTTACTGGAAGATAAAATTGTATGGAGGGGGATTACCGCCATAATTCTACGCGTGTATTTTCTAACCTTCCGTGATGCATTATTGTAAACGACTGCTTGCAAGTGCTACTTTCATAATTCTGTCCATGTATATTGTATTCTTCATTGATGCAAATTGTACGTGGCAGTTTGCAAGTGCTACTTTCCTTCCGCGTTATTATCAATGGCTGCTTGCAAGTGCTACACTCATAATTCTAGTGATGAATTTTCTATTCTTCATTGATGCAAGCTGTAAATGGCAGCTTGCAAGTGCTTAGATCTATTTTCCTTCTGCGTCATTGTATCTGCAGTTGCCAATACTGAACTGATTCTATTG
Source organism: Megalonaias nervosa (assembly GCA_016617855.1). Lineage (NCBI taxonomy): Eukaryota > Metazoa > Mollusca > Bivalvia > Unionida > Unionidae > Megalonaias > Megalonaias nervosa. The sequence continues at coordinate 13,191 of JAECUM010010419.1, read as the reverse complement.
TTTATCTTATGGCAAACGCTATGTCAGTTATTACAAGTTTTGTGTATTCTGTTTATAAACTTGCCATATTACAATTGCATCATGCCAACTCCTGATTTCATACAGATTTGGCCTTGCAATAATGTAAATACTAAGTTTTATCAGTATCGTCTTTGCTGTCCAACTCGTGTCGCCATCTGTTGTTATAATGACATACTAGAGATTAGCATGGCATTATGACAACAGACGGCGCTCTAAATTTCTGAAGTTTTTCCTTTACCATAAATAATTAATGCTCCCCACGGAGCTTTACGGTATTCGTTTTGTGTCGATAAACATTGTAACTCTTTCAGTCCCTTTTTTAAGGTGCACGTTAGTAACGAAGTTTTAATCGTTCTCTAAAACCATGTGCTTTCTCGAAGATCTAAGTGATTTATAGTACCTTACGAAAACAAAAAACTACTACACAGCAGCAGGGTGCTCCATCTTCTTCAACCCCAGTTTTGACGCACTTAAGTATTTACTACTTTCACAGTTTAAGAAATCTACTTCTTATTGATATCTCTCATTACTAAGGACACATTAATTATTTTAGAAAAATGAGGACCAGAAAATACAATGATATGTTCCCTCGTAATATTCTTAACGAGCTTTCATCATACGACCCGTGGTTGTATGGATCATATTGTACGTCACCCATTTTGACGCACCTCACAGGCGAGTATCTTTTCCGGTGATACTATTGTACAGAAGCTTCGGTGAAAATAATATTTTTCAGAGTAATATCAATAGCACATTAAAAAAAGTTTATAGGTAAAGTTACACTAAAAAAATAAGCATTCCTAAAGGTTTTCTTATTCTCATCACAACCTTCATTTTGGAACATATTTTGTCGCAAAAGCCGAAAAAATCAAATTGTGGAAAATCATGTTCGTATCATGATACAAATGTTTACTTGCGATTAGAAATATTAGATTTAGTGTATGACTGTTTTCCAATACTTAATTTGCATTGTTAATGTACAGAACCTCAACCTTTGAATGTATTTAATATATATATAAAAAAAAAAAAAAAAAAAAAAAAAAAAAAAAAAAAAAAAAAAAAAAAAAAAAAAAAAAAAAAAAAAAAAAAAAAAAAAAAAAAAATAACACACACACACACAAAAACAGCTTCAAAATTGGTTTGCATCCTTTATAACTTTTATCTCTAAAAGTGGCAGTATTCAGAGACAAAAGACATACTGTTACAAGAGATTTTACTTTTATTTATTGTAATTCTTACTATTATCAAACGAACTAAAAATAATAAATTGGTTAAAGAATTTAAAAAATATAAATATAGCACCCTTAGGTTCTAATTATTCAGCTGCTCTTTGTCACATTAAAGATTAAAAAGAAACTTAAATAATATTTAAAATATGAATGTAGTGACGCATGATTCAGACTTATTAAGTGTGCTGCTCTGTGTAATATAAAAGTAGTTTAATGAATTATGACGAGAGAGAGAGAGAGAGAGAGAGAGAGAGAGAGAGAGAGAGAGAGAGAGAGAATGCACCAAAACAGCGTATTTCATTAGGTTATTGTAATTGAATACATGTATCCAGGCTCGATGAGCGTGTTTTGGGATAGTCTTAGGGTCTTTCCTTCATCAAGCATTAACAAGACACAAAAAACTCTATTGATCTTACTCGATAATTATATAGGGTAGAAATTTACTAATCAGTCTTTTTATTTGGTTTGATATTATTTAATTGCCTACATGTATCCTGGGTAGTTGATGGTGTTTTGGGACAGTCTTTTGCTGTTTTAGGGTAGACATGGGGTCTTTCATTGGTGATAATTACCTGCATGGGGAAAAAACTCTCCTGATCTTACTCAATAATTATACAATGCAGGATTTTACTGATCTGTACTTTTTAAGGTTTCATTCAATATAATTGTACACATGTATCCTGGGTAGGTGAGAGTATTTTCGGACAGTCTTGTGCTAGCCCCATGACTTTCAGGGTGATAGGCAGAAACATTAAACTGTTGGATGTTTAATTCATGCATAAGTTGTTGGAAATAATCAAACATAAAATTGCTGATTTGGGGAGGCAAACAAGTGTTAAAACACATTGCCTAAACTTTTAGAACAGTTTTTGCTTTAATATTCTTCAGAGGAATAGCCTATGGAAATCTTGAGGACGCACACATTATGGTCAACATGTGTTGGTTGCTTGACTTGGTATTAGGTAAGGAACCAACAGTCTACCATTTTTATGCTAAATGGTTTGTCAAATGGTCAAATGCAGGAATAATTTATATTATTACCCGCAATGGAATCTTTTTTGGTATTAATTCTTGAAACAGTCACTAGGGAATATAAGCAGACTGTTCGTGAGGTATACAAAAGAAAATGTGCCTCAACCAAACCAGAATTTACAGTTTTAATTCCTCTGAATTTGCAATTATAAGTTTATGTCCAATCCAAAAGCCAAATTGTGGGAAAAGCTTGTCTTTATTCATGTCTTATTCATGTAAAAGTGAAAAACAAAAGGTATTGGCAAATAAATCTATAAGAAAAATGTAACAAGACAATCCAGGTAATTGTTCTTTATAAGTGCCTACCTGTATGATAATTTTTGTTTTAGACTAATTCATCTAACAATATTGTTTTTATGAATGCCGGTTTATATTAAATATTTATTTTTCTCTACTATTTCATATGAAAAAGTTAAACACGGGACTGTATATAGCTTTTATTCATTTATTTTGCTTTATTGCATAGATGTATTGTGCTGATATTTTTGTGTCATGACAATATTAACTTATATTTTAAACAGGATAAAATAATGATAAAATCACAGACAAATGAAGATGTTTATGCGAGTGGCGGGAGGGGGGCGTTGGATGCTACAACAGAATGAGTTGTGAGTAGCCTTACAAACTTTAAAAATTTTTAAAAAATGATGGGGGGTGGGGTCTTACTATTCTAACAGAAAATAATCACATCTGTAGAAGAGACATGTAAAAATTTGTATTAATCTTTTTAACTACTACATTAATTTCATATCCAAATGTATCAAGCAAGTTTGGTACTGTATTGTAGCAGTAATAATAAAAACAAATTGAGCTGCTTACTGGCAGTGGTAGCAAAGTTATTTATATTCAATATATTATATTTTTATAATTGCTACCAAAGGGGTCTGATGTATTATCAGTGAAGTACCTTGCAATCAATCATCTTATCTGTACTATAAATATCGATTCGTATATGGATGAATACAATTTTAAAAAAAAAAAAAAAATGTAGTTTCCAGTTTTATATCTGTGGAAATAAAGCATCTCATAATTGTATGGAAATGTTATTTATGTTAAGATATAGAAAATATATTTCATATTGTTAGAGATTATTTTCTTATATAATGAAATAAATTCATATTTTTGTAGCATATAGCTATGCTACAGTATATGCTTTGTATGTGATCTCCTTGTTTCAAGTCATTTGCCTCTTGCTATTGTATTGGCATTGGAGATTTAAAATGAAACTGGAGATATGAGATTCTTGTCACAGACAACTAGTGATAATACTTGCTGGCTATTGCATAATCATCCATGCCACACATATATAAGAATTCTGTATAATTTGAATATATGAATATATACCTTACTTCTTGTGATATATATATATATATATATATATATATATATATATATATATATATATATATATATATATATATATATATTAAACTGCCTATGTAAACTGCAAGTTAACAGTAAAAATTAATTTGATAGGGATGAGAGAATAAACAGAATCTTCATCTCTGCAATGTACTCTCTCTCTCTCTCTCTCTCTCTCTCTCTCTCGCTCGAATAAAGAAAAAGAAAGCATGTCCATGTGGGCTTTACTGATACAAAAAGCATAATTTGCACTGCACTCTAAAATAATAAACATGCTCTAAATTGATAACATTGTTAATGAGAATTAGGACCTTAAACCTTGCTTGTAAGCGGCTACCCTATTCTTCCACAGTGCGGTAGCGATAAATTACACCCACAAAATATCCAAAATAAAAATGGGGTGGGAAGGGTCAGCGGAAATATAATATTATGTAAATACATTTAACAGGATACAATTTGATACATTTAATTTGTTTTGTGCTTCTTGCAGGTCAGCTCTCTTTCGAATGTTAATACTCTGAGTAATAGCTGACTGTAATGCGGTAATATAATTCAATCATATTTTAAATAAGACGCCCAAATATGCCGTAAAGTGGTATAACCTCTTGTTGCTAGGGTCAGGGGAGCTGTCGTATTGCAAGAAATTGACGTGTCACAGCGCCATCTGTTGTCATAATGAGGCATTATTTTATGCTAACTTCGTGATGCTAACTTGCAACGTGCTTGATGCTACATTATAATCATGATTTTAGAAGGTGCAATCTGTGTAACTTGTGATATAGCAAGTTTATAAATAGAATATTAAAACTTGTAATAACTGACATAGCATTTGCCATACGACAAACCTAAGAATCAGTTCTGTAGTTGACAAATTGCAAGATACAAAGACGGAAAAGGAAAGTAGATCGAAGACCTTGCAAGCAGCCATTTACAGCTTGCATCAATGAACAGAAAATTCATGACTAGAATTAGGAATGTAGCGCTTGCAAGCAGCCATTTACAATAATGCAGAAGGAAAGTAACACTTGCAAACTGACACGTACAATTTGCATCAATGAAGAATACAATATACATAGATAGAATTATGAAAGTAGCACTTGCAAGCAGCCATTTACAATAATACAAGATTAGAAAATACATGCATAGAATTAAGGCGGTAATCCCCCTCCATATTATACTAGAAGAGGTTAAAAAAAAAAGAGAATATCCATATTTTAGCATTACCGACACACACCACCCACTACTTACAGCCCTTAGATAGAAGTGTCTTGGGGCCTTTCAGTAAAGCCTACAACAGGGTATGCACGGAGTTCCTGACAGAAAGTCCTGGATTACTTATCAATAAGGCTACATGACCAAGATTATTCCGTCTGGCATGGCAGGACGCATTCACATCCAGCAATATAATAAATGGCTTCAAAGGAACTGGTCTCTTCCCAATCAATAGAGCAGCTATACCAGAGTCTGCTTTCCTGCCATCAGTACCATATGATAGGCCTCATCCTGAGCCTGCCCTTTCCACAGCATCATCAATCAGTAGTCTCGTCCACATTCCATCTAATTCAACAACTTCAGACCCTGTAGTTTCTCCATTTAATGCATGTAACACAATCTCTGTCACAAAAGTCCCATCAGCCTCAATGACATTTCAGGATTCCAATGATACCGAAATAACATCGCATGAAGGACTTATTTTAGAAGAGGTGCCCAGCGAGGCAGTTGAAAACCTTCAGCATTCTCCATACGTTATTGGCTCAGACGTGCTTTTGGCTAGTACAGCCAATGACGAGCTTGATGCCAGCACACTGCTCATCGATTTGGCAAATGGAACATCACTGCTTGAAGGCGGGAATGAGAAAGAGATAGAAATGCCACATACTTCATTGTCGTCAATGATTAATGATGACGAGAGTGGTAGTTTTGATGTCGGGGTATCTTGGAATCCCGAATTAGATAATATTTTTGGTACTGCCACTGCAGACAGAACACAAAGGCCGAAGTCAAAACAAGCCATCACATCGCATCGTCTTTTGACGAGTGATGACATAATTATGAGACGAAAATGGCTCTCGTTCTCAAGGGAAAAAAAGCAGCGGAGAAAGAAAATAGAAAAAGAAAAGCAAAAGAGAGAAAGGCTAAAAAAGACTGAAGCTAAAAATACTTCAAACTCAAAGTAAGATTGTAAAGGAAGGAGAAATACTAGGAGCAGCGGAATGAAAGTATATTCAGAATTAGCTCAATTGCAATGAAATTTATAGCTTGTTTTAATAAAAAAAAAATTTAACATGTTCTTTTGTGCTGCCAGTTAAACTGAGGTGCTACCAGAATGTTTGTTGGAGTTTCTTTCCTAAACGTAGGTACTTAGAAATATGCTAAAAAAATGCCACATCAGAGCCATAAATAGCTAATTAGGTTCTAGATCATTGAAACAACTGTCTCTTAATTGCGTGCAAATATTTATTAGGCATTTTGGCTATATATTGATGAAGAAGGAAAACTTGGAAGGGGACAGGGTAAAAGCGAAATGAATATATTTAACAGATGAATACTATAATACTCCCGTTAAGAAGATGCCAGTCTTTGCAAGGAAAACATTGATCGTTGTTATCCTCTAAACTGTGGCCAATTTGCTAACATTTCATGCCAGAATAATTATTAACAAAATGTACTGAAATCAAGATCTCTTTTGAAAGCTGTAATAATAACAATAATAATTATTATATTGCCTTTTAACACCATACAAGACATATAGCAATACAACATAAATACACACAAAATTAAAACGAAGTAGAGTTAAAACATGTATGTATGACAAAACGAAACCACAAGACAGACAGAAATATGTACACCTTGTATACTAAATCGCCCAAAACTGCCACTGATGCTAGGCACCTATTTTTCTGTTGAAAAAGCGATCTTTTATTCTTTTTACTGTTTATTTCTTTAATTTAAAAAAAACTGTTACCTTACATAATCTATTGAATAAGTCTAGCTTGGGTGTGGGGTAGCTGATATACATTCTTTGCTACTATGGAGTGTGTATAAGCATAGAAAATATACATTTGTGACTATCTTGTATAATTGCAGGAATTAATGTGATAATAATACATTACTCGGAATCTAATTATAAATGGAATTAAAGATATGTGGATTATGTTGTACATGGATGCTCGGGAATACCCATTGGTAGGAACTGCCCATATGCCGGTCGGAATTACCCGCACGCTGGTCGGAATTATCCTTCTGTGGTCGGAATTAGCCAGGTGTTGTGGACGGAATTATCCTCGACGTGGTCGGAATTACCCCCATTGATCAGACTGAATAAAATCTTATTTTCTGTGTTTGTTTCTTGTCCGCGACTGATATTTGTAGCCTAATCTCAATGCTGATGTTACACATAGTTGACCTTCGACCCTTTGACGTACATTTACCTACTATGCCGGAGAGAGAGAGAGAGAGAGAGAGAGAGAGAGAGAGAGAATTTTATTCCTACTGTAAAAAATATCACGACACTTACGTTTGTTTTTATGGTATATTTTCCTTAAGAAAGATTCAAAGAAACACACATTCCACTTAGATAATCTCTCTCTCTCTCTCTCTCTCTCTCTCTCTCTCTCTCTCTCTCTCTCTCATGGTAGTTTGGACTGAAATCCTAATGGTATCTATTCCCGTTTGAAGATACCTCTCCAAAATTGTGATCAGTAGTCACCATAATTATGTGAACTGTTCCGTTTGTCATGTAATTTTTTTTCTCAAAAACTTAACACCCCTAAAAATTGTAAATTAGTAAATCGTTGTACGAAATAAAATCTTGAGTTGACTTGAGCTTGTACAATTCAGGTATCTCAGCTTTATCCTTATTTTGACACTTCAATGTGTCACTGAAATTCTTTTTCTTACATTAGATTTACCGTTCTTCAGAAAGGAAACAAACGCACGACTTTTTCAAGACGCGAGTGACATTGCACTGTATAACCCTGCCTATAATTAACACTGAATTCTGAAAGTAAAACATGCGTTCAGAAAAATGTAATAATGTTTGACCTATTTTCTCTCAGTTCAGACTGTCGATAGAACAAGGCGCATTTTGGTGCTGCTTTTTTTATTATTTTTTTTCCCGCCCTTAGATCTGTGAAAACTTTGCAACATTGTTTGTAGCGTGTGCTGCGAAACACAGGACATCTCTTAAATTTGGAATATACAGCAAATGTTAAGCAATCAGTCGACAATAAATATCACACTACCTTTTTTGTGAAATTGATAAAATGAATGAAAACAGTGAACATTTTTCACATAGAATGTATGGTTGTCTTTATTCTCTTTGTCCTATAATAGCGCAAAAAAAAATAACAGAACCAAAAATGGTTTCTTTTCTGTTTGTTTTTTTTTTTTCTTTACCGTTCTTTCTTTCTTTCTGTAATGCTAATTCTGTCTGCCCATCTCTCAAAACACTAGTCTCCAGACTTACTGTCACACAATGCAATAACACTTGTGTGCGTGTGTGCGTACGTATGTGTGCGTGTGTGTGTTAGCTTTCGCTTATACACAAATCGTTTGTACAAAAATTTAATAAACAAAGAAAGAGCAACCATTGACGTAAACCATTTAATTTCACCGTGTAGTTGTGCGTCATCATTCTCAATTTTTCTGCAAGTCACTTTTGGGGCTACTAGATTGTAAAAAAATAATCTTCATGAGGTACCAAACGAAGTTCTTTCTTCGCTGGTCTTGTTGGTTCTGTCATTCTATCAGATTTACCAACTTTTTTTTCTCTCAGTCTCGTAGTCTCACTCTGTAATGCAAATGGTATTTGATATGAGGCAATCATATCTTCAAGATCGCTAGTAGAAACTTCTACCAACACATAGAGGAGATGGTATGGCTCGCTCATGTCTTCGAATGGATTAGAGCTCTCTTCATCTCCTCTGTGTGTGTGTGTGTGTGTGTGTGTGTGTGTGTGAGAGAGAGAGAGAGAGGGGGGGTATATGATGTTGCCTCCTACTTTCTTCTAGTTTCTCACCGGAACCGTTTCATCTTGATTGCACAAATTTCGTTTGACTAGGTTTCTCACGCAGCAGGTCACTATATAAGATTAGTGTCTTAGAGTTTTTAGCGTATTCATTCAGTTCTCAAACAGTCAAGAAGATGGAAGAGTCAACACAGATCGACCTGCTGGTCAAAGATTTCCTATGAGTCATACGAAAGCATAATTGACAGGCGAAAGTGTCAACAAAACTTACCCTTCTGGTCTATGATTTGATGAGAGTCATAGAAAAGTCTAGAAGTCTGATGAAGTTTGCTATGTCTGTAAGGTACATTGTCATTTGTCTCCAACATGTCCGCTTCGTCCAATAAAGAGAGACAAAAGTCAAGATACCTGTTATCGTTGTCAGGAGAAAGGACACTGGGCTTCAGAGTGCCCTACGAAAAAAGAAAAGAAACAAGAGGAGAAAGTGGAGAGGGGTTCAGAAGAAGAAAGTGATGATGTCATAGGAAGAACTTGTGCCAGTGAAGAGATGGAAATGGAAAAATGGACAATTTGAACCAATGTGTTGGCCTATAGCCTCAAACGGGAAATGATGTGATGTGAAATTTCATTGCAAATTCTAAAAAGATAATATACCAGAAAGAAAGCGTAAGTGTCTATTGGTCTTGATTTTTATAATAAGAATGGTGTATATTGTTTTTGTATTGTCACTGCACGAATACATGCTCTTTCATCTCTCTCGATTCCTCTGGATCATGTTTTAGTTTGAATTGAAATGGAAGGGATGTTTTCCTTCACGTACGTACTTCAGGCATGCAACTGAGATAAAATTTGTCAGTCTGTTCATCCATCGCTATATCTTGATTTTTTTCTAAACACTTTAGATAAATTCTCACACACGCATACTCTGAATCCAAAGAATGATTGGCTATAGGGGTTTTGGAGAGTGTGTGTGTGTGTGTGTGTGTGTGTGTGTGTGTGTGTGTTGGTTTGTGTTTGTGTGCGTGAGCGTACGTGTGTATATGTGTATTTTTTGTGTTTGTGCGCGTACGTGTGTGTGAGTGTCTTTTTTCCCTTTACAAACCCCTTGTCCCTACACTCATGAGTGTTCTAAACACAAAAAATATCATTTATGTGTTTGTGCGTGTGTGTATGTGTTTGTTTGTGTGTCTGTGTGTGCGCACGCGTACGTTTGTGTGTGTGTGTTTGTTTTTGTGTATGTGTGCGCGCGTACATTTGGTATTTGGCTTGCAAAAACTTTATTTTAGGTTAGCACTACTATCTCTGTGGATTGTTTTGTAGGTTGTTGTTGTTGTTGTTGTGGGCTTAACGCCATTTTTCAGCACACGATAGGCTATACATGGCGACCAGTATTAATGGTGGAGGAAGAAACCGGGAAATCCCCGGAAAGAACCACCGATCCACGAGAAGTTACTGGCAAGCTTTCTCACATATCCACATTCGCCGAATCCTAGACTCGAACCCATGCAGACAGAGGTGAGATGGCAGTGATCCGTAACGGAGAGCGCTTTAGACCACTCGGCCAAGTTTCGAGGTCTTAGACGATTTGGGAATGGTGGAGGAGCAGCTGGGAGGGCGAATCCTACACAATTTTCAATTAGAGATTTAGATTAAAAAAATACAGTTTCCTACAAAAACAAAACTACAAATGTCAATAACGTCAAAACCGAAATCTCTAACCGACCCGAAACTTTCCTATTTGGGTTAGCTTATTTTTGTTACTTTATTTTTTTACATTTATGTTTTTGGTTTTTAGGGCGTGTTTGTTTATGTAACCGCTCACACACTCATGTCGTCGCCCTTTCTGCTGCTGTGTGGGTGTGGCTTAATTAAATCATTATTATATCAATAATGGAATCTCACGCAGCTAAACTAGCTCGACAGCGACTAGAGGCAATGAAGAAATATCTCCTCGTCCGTGATTCTGTCAAGCAACAACTACAAGCGCGTCAGGAGTCTCGGATGGAATTTACAGAGGGTAAAGAACGGTTATTTAACCAATTGTCGAACCAACAAAGAAATATATATAGGAATCCCTGGCAACAAACAGGCGAATAAAGTCGCTAAAAGTAAATTAGGAGACCCTAACCGGGCCCCACTAAAATATAGCATCACAGAAGCCCAAACCCTAGTTAAAACCTACATTAACATTAAGTGGCAGGAATACTGGAATGCTACCCCCAAGGGCAGAAAGTTATACTCCACCCTTAAGGGAGTAAATAGGTCCATTAAACCACCCAAGGTTAACAGCTCGGACCAAACAATTATAAATCGAATTATGTTGGGAAAACCATAACTAGCCGGCAGCTTTGGTAAATATTTAGGACCAAAACCCTCTAACATCAACTGCTACCACTGCCGTACCGTAGAAGACCTCCATCATATTTTCAATAACTGCTCTAAACATCAGTTGGTCAGAAATGAATTTCAAAGCGCACAAAAAGAAATTGGATCCCCAATAACATACCCAGAGTTCCTAGACAAAAACAACACCAACTTAAATACAACCTATAGAAATATCATAATGTACCTAAATGCAACCGGGCTTAAAGAAAAAATCTAATGCGCCACTAACAAATCCTGTCAGGCAAACAACGCTAACTAAAAATAAAAGCCGCTACACCAATAATACAAAATGGCATAACCACTGGATAGGTGTCTTTGATATGTCAAACAGGGACCTGATTATTCAGCAAAGACACTTGTCCTCCCCCAAATCAACGCCATACGCATAAATAAGGTAATCACAAAAACGGCTCAACCATGGGATGGACGTCTTTGATATGTCAGCTCGGGACCTGATTATTCAGCAAAGGCGTCTGTCCCTTTCAAAAAATTAAAAGCCGTAAGCTAAACTAAACCACCACCTAAATCAAACTCTCTCTCTCTCTCTCTCTCTCTCTCTCTCTCTCTCTCTAAAAAAGAAAATTCTTATACCTCTATCCCCCCTTTCTTCTTTCGCCTCTTGCTTTTTACCAAATAACCTGCTAACCGACTCATCCTTTAACCCAATCATTCTATCTGCTCTCAAGCAAAAGATGACAGTCACCCCAATAGAATATGGGAGTCCGAACACCAGGACCATCAGGGCCCGCCACACAAGGCGATTACGTAATCAGATTAGAGAAGAACAAAAGGTCCCCAAATAGACAATATAAGGTGGTCAAAAAGTCCAATGACCATCAGGCCCCGCTGCACAAGGCGGCAAAAACTAATCTACGTAAAAGTGATCGGTCCCAAATAATCACAGGTCAAACACCCCATGACCGATTGGCCCCAAAACAAAGCACACCCAGTAAGATCCCAAAACAATATCGCATATAAGGTGGTCTAAGCCCAGGACCATCAGGGCCAGTCACACAAGGTGACAAGAATTACTGGCATCAAAATGGCTGTCATCCGAGGTTTTTACTTAACGCTTAATCCCTCATTATAACCTTAAAAACAGCACAGTTTCTATTCAGAATTCTTAGTCCGTGCAAGACGACCAACTTTAGACCAATACCCTGGAAACAACGGACACCGCCCTGCGGCTTGGCGCCTCTTTTCCTGGTCAGCGTCACCCTTTTCCTCGACCGGACACCAATAAGCGTACAATGCGCGCACCAATACCAACCTCGCTATCAACCAAAAACGTGAGTGAGTGATGGTACTACTCCCACTCACCCTATACTAGAGCTGGACTAAAAAACATGAGTGTATGCTGGGACTATCCCCACTCATGAAAGCATATCATTCAGGTAGCTTGGAACTCATTGTTCTGCTGCCTGACGGCTAAATAAACAGCACTCATTGAGTGCATTAAAGCCTGGGGAATGTGGCACTGATTCCATTCCTCAAGGAATAATTAACATCCTGCGGTGCAGGAATTAACCAGTAGCACATGTACTTAATGTACGGATGCCACTATAATCCAAACATAATAATAGTAATTGGAGAAACTGAACAAGTTGCATGAGGTCTTGGACGATTTGGGAATGGTGGTGAGAGTGGGTGTTATAACCCCCATCAACAATTTAAGAAGAGCCAAAGAAAGACTAAAAGCACTGATCAGAAAGGAAAAAGAAGAAAAGGAGGATCTAGTGGAAAAAGAGCAAATCAGAGCTTACAATGATAAGCTTGAAAAAGAAGAAGAAAATGAAAAGAGAAAAAAAGACGAGATAGAGGTGAAGGAAGAAAAGAAGGATGAAAAGGATGAGAAGAAAAAGAAGAAGAATGTAGTGGAGAAGATAATGTGTTGGTGGCAAAGGAAAAGACAATACAGAAATTAGAATAAATAGAAGAAGAAGAAACCCAAAGACCCTTTTCAGGGCCACTCCATTGCCTCGAAAGATCCCTATTCTCTCTTGCCTACATTTTTTTAGTCGGTTGTATAGTTGTCTGTGTGATAGATTTATATCCATAAAACTATGCTTGTGTGATATGTCTGTCTCTGTTTATATCTCTAACCACGTCTCTGTGTCTATGTCTCTATTTGTCCCTAGAGTAACGCGTATTCAGGTCAGCCCCTTTCCATACTGTTCCGCCCGATAGAGGTCA
>JAECUM010010418.1:0-58112 GCA_016617855.1 Megalonaias nervosa | reverse complement strand
TTTAAGATAGAGTTAAGTTATAGTTTCTTTATGTTGATATATATTTATGATATGAAGAAATAAAGGATTCCATGTGCAAATTATTTCTATTCTATATAATGTTTCACGTTATTTTCAATAGCTAAAAAGGGTGTGAAATTTATAAATCACAGAGAAACAATCATTGTAGCAGTTTGTATGTTGTAAAAGAAAGGTTGATTGAGGCAACCACACCTCCGTACCTAGAAAACGAAATGTAACTTAGATGATCATTCTATGGTGTGACCTTGTTCTGACCATGATCTTGAACTCAGGGGCATCAGTTTAGTTCGTGATCCATCATTCTTTGAATAATATATATCTACATAGTGTTTATTTATCATACTAAATCTATTCAGAAATATGGACGGACATAAAGGGGATGAGAATTATACATTTAACCATTCAATGACATTGACATCCCAGGTAATATCCAAATGCAGTATGCGACGTACCGTATATTGTCGGTGTTTTATGTTTTGCTTTGTTACATGGATCAAGAGGCAAGAACCTGTATAAGATTTTCTCCCTGGTATGTATCTGTGAAAGGTTTCATTAAACGATATCCAGTAATTAACAAACAAGAACTGAAACGCAAAACTGCGCAAAAAATGTTGCATTTAACTTTGCTTTGCGCTTAACACATGGACCAGAGACATTAAATTGGTGCGCAACATGACATAAACCTTTTGAAACCTCTATCTAAAACACCATCAGTACCTTGAGAGTCAAGCATAAACAAGAAAATATAACTTATTGACAGAAGGGCTAGAAAACACTATGTCACTCATTTTTTTTTTTTATAGAAAATACGTACCTGCATAGAGTCTCATTCAAATATCTGAATTTATTAAAATTGTATAAAGCAAAGATACAGTTGTCCGAATATTGAAACTAATTTTCAGTATGACTTTGAAATTTTAACTAGGAACATGAATTTAATATACGAAACACCGTCGAGTGTCTTTGCATAATTTTATAGTTTAATTTTAGAATTTTAATTTTTATGATTATGACAAGGAAGGTTATTTATATAATACAAACAAACACAAAAATGCGCCATGACTCTAAACAGGGGAGAAGGGAAGAGATGCTGTCAAAATATGAAAACAAATCACGACAAATGCGACCTCGTCACATCACAAAAGTACTCAACTGGATGTGCGATTTTCCCTCCCCATCATACTCTATTTATATGGATAAAATTTAAATAAAGCAACGAAGAGTTGCAGAAGACTCTTTTGAAGAAGTAATAAAAGTAATTCAACATGTACACATATGTTTTGTATAAACTCGGCTCTTGTGGCTATTATAAACGTATTCGGGCAAATATTTCGGTGTGCTACCATTAACATCATTTCTCCCTATTACGTGCATGACTGCGCTATATGTCTTGCTGTAAAGAAAATGACAATAAATAAATATAACACAGGATTAATAAGCATATATTGTATGGCCTTCGTAATATTTATCACTTACACAGCCATTAGAGTCCATAGATTTTAAAAATAAATGGTAACAGTTAAAGGTTTATTTATCTTAAGGTACTTCTCAAACATTTAGGTTGTTTGATTTCTATTGTGTTAATATATAATCCGTTATGTAAATAAATAAGATAAAGAACTGACGTACATTTTACGAGATTATCAGGGAAATCAAAGGAGATTATGACATCAAATCACCAGAACGAACTAAATTACGTCTGAAGTGCTACCAGGTGTTAGGTCCTTCACCTGTGTCAATATTGTCTTCCGATAATAATATTGATGATCTTACTGTGGCTTTATATCATAGCTTTATTCCCAGAGGCTTTATACCATAGCTTTATTCACAGAGAGACAAAATTTAATAAAATTATTGCAATAAATGATGCAGTTTGTGTCTTCAAACACCATCTCTGTAAAACTTTGCACTCAAGAAGGATATTATTAAAGTTAAAGAAAATAAGTGACAAAAGTAAAATCCCTCGCAGCATGACAGACAGTATCAGCTATGTGTATGAGTACAAGGTACCACATCTTGCATTTATAATTAATAATACTCAAACTTTGCATCCATTGTATTCTGGATGTGCCTATGCTGATACTACGTATAGAACGGGAAGTAAAAAGGCAAGAAGAAAAATAAGAGCAGACATACAAAGGCGTTCCATCCAAGGCATGCCCCTGAAGTATCAAATTGTAGTTAATGTGAATTAAGCAAAATTTAAAAACAAATAGAAATAAAAAAATGCACATAGATAGAAATACAATAGCTGAAATTTCTATTTATTTTGTATACTCCAATGTTTGGAGCTGCAGCGTTTCCTTTTGAACCGCTCCGGTGGCCTAGTGGTTAGAGCGTCCGCCTCGGATGCGGGAGGTCGCGGGTTCCATCCCCGGCCGAGTCATACCAAAGATTTACAAAAATGGTACTAACAGCTGCCTCGCTTGGCGCTCAGCATTAAGAGGTTAGAGTTAGGACTGGTCAGCCTGGTGTCAGGATAATGTGACTGGGTGGGACATCATGCTATATGTCTGCGGTATGATGCCCCAGTGCTAGACATCACTATAAACTGCCACAATGTAGACATCGTAGCGATATGACTGAAAAATTGTTAAAGCTACGTTAAAAATCCAGATCACACACACACACACACACACGTTTCATTTTGATGTCTTATTATGGGAGTTCAAGCACTTTTAATGATGGAGTAACAACTAAAAAACATATATCTGATCGATCGATCTATCACAAACAGAACCTTCCTTCGAATATTTTATGCGCATTGATTATAACAGGAAAAATAAAATTTGAACATAATATTTTAACTCATCTTTTACAAACATTAACTGAATTTATGAACTCAGAAGTCAGTTAAGATGTAAACTGTCTACCATCCGAATTATAAATGCTACTGTTATACTCCTTGTGACTGTTACTAAAATACATTAACAAAGAACATGTAACTTGCGTTTTTTTTTTTCTGCATCTGTTTCTGTTAACCATCTATAATAAGTCTCCAGTTCACTCACTCCCATTATTGTTTTAGTCTTCTGTCCTATATAACTCCAGAAAATTTTATTAGTCGCTCTAATATCACGCATAATACTTTTTTTCATATTGGGATTTCGCTTGTCAGATAACAAATAAATTGTCTTCGTTGCTCCACCACTTGTAAATTAGCATGACTAAATATAAATTTTTCCCTCGACAGCCATCATGAATCAAAGCCCCGATTCCTTAAAACTTACAACAATGTGTGTATGCGGGGAAGAAAGTATGGGTGACATTTGACATTTTAAAAAGAATTTTCATTATGTTCAATTTTTTTATTATTTCTGTGATAATCAATGCGCATAAAATTTTTGAAGGAGGGTTCTATGTGTGATAGATAGATCGATCGATCAGAAAAATTAAAAATCTCATAGAGTCATTAATGTTCTGGTGACTTTGAATTAGCCGATGAATTAAAATCGGATTTCCACTGTCCTGGATCTGACATTCAGATCCAGCGACCACTCAAGGGCCATGTTCTGGTTACCCTAACATGGGTCACTATAGTAGCTAATTTTATCAGCCAATCAGATGAAGTCTTGTATCTTCGCGTTTGGGAAACTGAGCAGTATAACTGCAGAGCATCAATGTGTACCGAACGAAATTCACTTTCAAATTTCCGAAAGTTTTATTTCCATTGGCTAATTCAAAGTCACCAGAACATTAATGACTCGATGAGATTTGAAATTTGTGTTCAATACCTTATCTATTGTAAAACAGTTGTTTTCTAATGGTTCAATAAAAGTAAGTATATGTCAAAGTTAAATATACAAATTACAACAAAACAAAAGTTAAAAAACACAACACAATAGATATAACATAAGTAGACAACAACTACAAAATTGGTGTGGAGGGGGGGGAGGGGAAGAGGGCGCGAGTAGATAAGACAAAACGCCGAAACTCAAAAAAAAAAAAATGCAACACAAAGATACTATATACATATAAGTTTTTGATACAAGATACAAACACACAGGCTAGAAGACATTAAGACACTACACATCAAACATATCACATAAAACAATTATATATATATATATATATATATATATATATATATATATATATATATATATATATATATATATATATATATATATATATATATATATATATATATATATATATATATATATAACAGAACGGGTCAGAACAAATCAAACAGTTAAAACATAAGATTAATTTCTTAGAGATGTTATATACTGTGCCGGTTTAAGGCCTTCCAGGGCCCTAAGCACTGAAAATATTATGGTGCCCCCAACCCTTCATACAAAATGTGAAACTAAAAAAAAAATATTAAAAACTATAAAGGTGGAAATATACCAGTGTTGTCATCATTCCAAAACAAAATACTCGTACATGCGGAGCGAAATGGTTAGATATAATTCATTCAATGTTATGATCAACAATTAATTTGAATTTTCTGGTGCCCTGTTTGGCTGGTGCCCTAAGCACGTGTTTTGTGTTCTTAAAGAGTAATCCGGTACTGGTTATATAACAGACACATTTGTTAAAAGTTTATAAGTTGGTAGTTGATTCTACATTTAGTGGGAGATGATTCCATGCCCTGAACCCCAACACTTAAAACAAATGCTTATATTTCTGCCTGTACATATCCGTTTTTTTTCCAGGATATTTTATTGTAAATTGGTCTGTTAAGTTCTGGAAGTATAGCTATGGACGACCTTTATAAAATGAATCTGCATTCTTTGCAATATATTATAATAACAGTTAGAAAATTAACAAAATCACGTTCTTATTAACAAACACGTAAACAAATAAGCAATCTCTTAGGAATAAATAAATATGCAACCACTCGTCCTTATTAACAAACACATACATGTATTATCACAGACAAAGAGTAGGACACTTTTGTAATTTTTTAAAAGACTCGTAAACAAACAAATATAAACAATAAACATAGAAGCTTTGTTGGTAATAGCGATTATTATTCTTCTTCTGGAAACACGGGTGTCTCTGTAAAGAGTCATTCGTTATCAATGGGTCAACCCATTCATTAACTGCAGCGAATTTGCACCTTTTTATTGTCTGTATCCGACTGCTGTTGTTACTGTTACCACCGTCGTTTTCGTGTAGTCGTGGCTATTATCATCGATGGTTTGGATTACTCCAATGCAGGTCTCTTTCTTATAGACTTGATCAGAGATGTTTCGTATCAGTCTCTGCTGCTGTTTCAGTTCATTACAGATTTCGCGTAATACAATCAGGGCTTACAAAGTCTCGTCTCTTGTACTCAGTGCCGGATTAAGGCCTTCCAGGGCCCTAAGCACTGAAAATATTATGCCCCCCCCCCCCTTACAAAATGTGAAACTCAAACAATATTAAAAGTTAAATAGGTGGGAAAATACCAGTGTTGCCATCATTCCAAATCAAAATATTCCTACATGCAGATCGAAATGGTCATATATAATTCATTCAGTTTTATCATCAACAATTAATTTTAATTTTTGTCTGGTGCCCCTGTACGCCTAATGGATAATCCGGCACTGCCCGGTGGCCATTACATTTCGTGGAGGAAGAACTCAGGAAGACCCTGAGAGGAATCACCGATCGATGGGAAGCTACTGGCAAGATTTCTCACATACCCACGTTGATCGGGCCGGGACTAGTACCCACGCACAATGAAGTGAGATGTGAGTGATCTCTAAAGGCAATCGCCTTAGACTACACCTGAATGGACAAAGAGGAAGAATGTATGCATAAATGTTCGCATTAAGGATAATAGCTGTTTCTTCTATGCCACCGAAAGCATATTTACTCCTACAACAAATGCACACAGACCTTCTAAATATGGCCTTGATGTACATACACATCGATTTAATATTGTCCCATTAGAGAAAGAATGAAGACTGTATCACACTAAATTATACAAATGCGGATTCATTATGGCTTACTATTCAAACTAATAATGTCCACGAGGATGGGAAACAAAACATAAATGAGTACGATACTAGTGATTGCCAAATAGATTACACATATGCCATACCGTTCTTAAGTACGATACCACTGATTACACCAATAGATTACATATATGCCGTACCGTTGTTAAATTACAATACCAATGATTACCCAATTGATTACATATATGCATTATCGATGTTAAGTACGTTGCCAATGGTTGCCCCAATAGATTACATTTATGTCATACCGTTAAGTACGATACCTATGATGCCCCAATGGATTACATATGTCATACCGTTAAGTACAATAGCAATGATTGCCCCGATATTACATATATGCCATACCGTTGTTAAATACGAAAGTTCAAGGCTCGTTTAAAGACGAAAGGTGTGGAATCCCGAAATTATGTAGAGTGAGAGGTAAACTCTACTCTTCCGGGATAGACACAGATGAAAATAAGTTTGCAGGGGAATAAAAAAAAGTTAATAATAGAAATTAATTTTATGTAAGAAATGTATTTTACAAAATCTTTGATCACAAGGAGGTAAATTAGTAAAGTATGAATTTAATTCGTTCATACATGCATGAATTATTGAATGTGACAATGAATGCGTTGCATTTTCACCATTTGGTGATAAATGTTATTTAGTGGATCATTTAAAATGCCGTGCATTTCAGAATATTGCCTTTGGTCATTTAAAATGTCGTACATTTCAGATTATTACCTTTTGGTCATTTAAAATATGCATTTCGAAGTATTAAAAATATAAATACATTACCCTTTGGACATTAAAATGTTGTGCATTTCAGAGTAATGCCCTTTAGTCATTTAAAATGTCGTGCATTTCAGAATATTACAAAAGTTTCTGAAACAAAAAAAGATATAGATCACACACAAAATATAGGATTCTTTTTTGATATAAGTCGAGAGCGAAGAAACACATTGGCGGGATATATATTGGGGATAGAATGTAGAAAACAATGGATGATTCTATCACCAATGGACTTTCTTATCAAATGGTTAGAATTTACTAAAAACCTACAGATATTAAACACACACACACACACACACACACACACACACACACTATGTTTTATTACGGGTGATTTGAGATTGGTTGATGCAAAGGCTGATTTATCTAAATAATCTAAACTGCCAATTATTATGGAGATTCAAATACAAATCGACAAAGCATTATGACTTAAAAAGGTTATAATAATATTTCATTTCACTAATACATTCTCTGGAAGTTATGGACTTCTCTATGACGTCTGAAAAGTGCTTCATATCTCCCGAGGCTTACAGAGGTACACAAAAGTGTCCAAACTACTTTAATAAAATCATCATCCTATTACTTTGGAACAAAATGTACATTTTAGTTCTTCAATAATTTATTTCTTGAGTTATATTTTACTGTTACAGTTATTTCTTCTTTCATTTCTGACGGTACCACATTAATTTTATCAAATACACACTCAATTGCTTTCGTATCGTTGATGTAGAAGACAACGAGGAGTCGTGTGTTATACCTCATATCGCAGAGTATTTAATTATATTTCAGTACGATAACCTAAATACTTATATCAGTGTGTCTGCCACTAAAGCTAACATGGTTAGGTTTGTGGCTTTCTTCTTTACATCTTCTAGGTTAGCGCAGTCCTCGCTGAGAAAGAATGTATTAGTGCCAAGAAAGAACTCTAAATCTCACCACTTAAACATTTTGTCGGCTGGTCTGTGATGATTGCTTTATCATCTCTAAAGAGCAACCATCTAGATGAATGTGGAACAGATGATGACGAGGAAAACGAAAAAGTTCATATCTTCATTCTCCAGCAAATTTAGTGCAAACGCTGTCTTCCACAATCTGTCAAACCAGATATCATAAGTCATAAAATACATAATTCAAATCGACCATTGTTTACATTGTCAACTTATGAAAATGTATCGGTAATGCCCTTATATTGAGGAAATTCTTCACAAACAGGTTAGTTAAAGTTTTGCTTGTGTCTGTTCATTGCTGGTAAGATAGATGTTTCAATATCACACATATTGAAAATCTTTTACAGGTTGAAGGGATGAATTTTAGATTGGTTCCAGTATTTTAAATGTAAAAATGTAGTGAAAGATTGAAATATTTCCTTAACCCCATTGACATTCTTCATCTCCTAACTTTGTAAGGTCTCAAGTATTTCGAAGGTCAATTTGTAATCCTTGATTCTATGTTTTGTTTTCTTCAGCATTGTAGAGATATCATCCAAAATTAATTTAGTTAAAGTTTTGAAAGCTTTTCTCAATTTCCCTTATCTCGTGGTTAGGACATGTCTTGGTCTGTAACAGTTTTATTAATTATTTGTTTTCTCATTTTACTTCATTTGTTGCTGTATTGTGAAACCTTCTTTGGCTTTATCATTTTGAAACCACATGATAAGCACATTTCCAATGTCTTCTATGAGGAAGTTTTTTTGGCAATCATAATACGCACCAAAGAGATGACCATCATATGAAATGATAAAGTCTGCAAACCCTTTCATTCTACATAGCGGGGATTATTTAAAATGTTATACATTTAATTGGATCATTCTGGACGTTTAGCTTACTCTTGGCGAGAAAGTATAAATATACAATTTGTACGTTTCATCATTGCCCTTCCTATTGACTTGCAGATGAATATCCTATTGTCCATTTGCAAATTTATGACCAGTTCCATGTAATATATCATCGTGTGCTCTTATAGGATCAATCCAATTTAAAATTATGTTTTTGTAAGAAGTTATTTGTACCGACGTTTTTGCTTCGTCTTCCGTTATTCGATGAAGTGTGTATCAGTTTATCTGAACTGTTATCTGAGCATATACTCTTAAGGGATAAAAAACCCTTGGTAAACCCCCAACAGTTACTAAAATAATAGAATCGGTTCTAAGGAAAAGTACCAAAAATAACGCGGTTGAAATATTGTAATGAAATATGCGATCAATCCAAATCATTTTCTCTTCTTTATCGCTTATACTTGAATTAAATTTTTGATGTTCTGTGCAAAGAATTAACCAACAGGAAAGTCCGTTGAATGATGTCTCGCCTGCTTCGCCAGTATAGTACATAATCCCAAATCTTGGCATAGCCAGTTTAGCAAGAAAATTAGGTCTTTACAACCACAATTTACCTTTGATGGGTTTTAACGTACGTGATAAACGTGAATGCAACAGATGAAAATGTATCACCATACATAAAACTGTGTAGGATCTGAGCCACAAGCGATAGTGAATGATTCATAAAGTCTGGGTCAGGCCTGTGATGTAGAACTAATGTTATCTTTACCCTAAGTTTAAGCCATCCACAAAGTTTGACTGATGTATGTTAATGTGCAGAAACAATATTTATTCTTTTCAATCACAGTGATCTTGACTTTTGCTCTTTCTGAGTCTAAAATCAATTGGGTTCTTCCACAGTCAATTGCAAACCATCCACAAAGTTTGGCTGGGTTAAGTCAGGCAGAGCTAAGGTTATTGTTAAATTTGTCTTCATTGAGCAATTGTACAACCATGCTAATAAACTTCTCCAGATGGATGTACATAACCAAATCAAAATGCCCTCCCCCCTTTGCTTTGCTCATGTCTTACTATTTGCCAACACAATGGAATGGAACCTAAATGGAATATCTCAAATTTTTTATGAAAGCCAATAACTCTTTGTTCTATGCAGCATAAATGCAATACCTGTGAAATTTCCATACAAGGCAGTTTTCCCACCTGGTTGGAACACATGTTGTGCCATCAAGGTACAATTAAAAAATGCCTTCCCTCTGATGCACCTAAGATGAAACGTAAAAAGAACAGAATGCACTGTGAGACTGCCAAAAGATGACTATCATAATATCATCCAGAGAGGAGTGATTTTAAGATACAACTGAGACTCAAGATCTTGATAGGAAGTGAAGCTACCAAAGAAGCCCAAGTCGGCAGAGAAAAACCAAATCATAATTACTGTTGATCCATTAATAACCCAATTCCTTTGATAAGGCATGAAGCTAGCTTCTTCTCCTGCTGATACCAAGGAGAGCAGGAAAACTGAAAAACAATCTTAAAGTTAAGGTTCTCAAAGGAAGCTTCACTAAACTGTTCACAAGGGGATTTTAACAATGCTAAAAGAACATATAAAAGGTTCCATCTAAATATTAGTGTGCATGATCTTGCTCTCTGAATCTCAAAATTCCTGATGAAATCAGCAAGATGAAGGTCTCACCCAATGGTAGAACCCCTGAGAATGTATGTGTCTGTATAATCCATGATAGTGGCCATGGAAGATTCCCTTTCATCATAAAGGAAAAAAATATATGCAACTGCACGCAAAGAGGGACAGCTAGGATCAACTTGTTTCCTACTGCAACAATCACAGATGGTTCTCCACTATGCATCGTAAACCCTAAGTAGATTGCCTCCTAGACTGAATGATGCAGTTGCCAACCTTGCTCGAAAACTATTACAGGCGAACTGATCACTTGAGCCAAGAGTGAAGGTGGATGATCTGTAGGCTCATGTGCAGGAGACTCCCAGTGTTGTGACAGGAGGTCCCTCCAGTGTGGTAATCTCCTGGACATGTCTACCAGAGTTTGCGTGGGTTGTTGTACCATGATCACTGGGGTCATGTGGGTGGGGTGACCAGGATGAGATGAGCAGTGGACATTCTGACTTGGTGGTGCACATGGAAGTATTCTGAAAGGTGGCAAGGCATACAAGTACAGATAGATGATCCTACCGTGGACTGAAGGCATCCACTGTCTAGGCTGTCTGATCTGTTACTGGTGAGACAAAAATAGGGAGCTTGTTGTCCAGTCTCATTGTGAACAAGTCCACCAATCTGTGTCCCACAGCAGGAAAAGCGACTCTGTTACTGACTGGGGCGGGACAACATGACCTCCTCAGGGCAGACTGTCTGCCAGGATA
Organism: Megalonaias nervosa; assembly: GCA_016617855.1. Taxonomy (NCBI): domain Eukaryota; kingdom Metazoa; phylum Mollusca; class Bivalvia; order Unionida; family Unionidae; genus Megalonaias; species Megalonaias nervosa. The sequence continues at coordinate 47,198 of JAECUM010010418.1, read as the reverse complement.
TTCATCTTATCTGGAATGTGGTGGACTCTCACTCAAAAACAGCAGCAGCATGTATACATCTCTGACACCTGAGATTTGATACTGATTTCATGTTGTCTGAGGCGCAATGACAACTTATGAAGTTTACAAACCCTTGTAAGGCTAGAAACAATGTCTGCATTTCTAAGTTGTCTATATGATGAATCACTTCTTCTTAGGAATGAAATCCCTGAAGAACTAATCCCTCTGGTTCCATGTGAGCATGCCATCCTGAATCTGACGTGTTGGTGTACAGAATGAAATGGATTTTGGGTGGGTGGGTGCATTTTGATTCTGATCAGAAACCACAATTTAGCCACCAACCGGCATTGGTGAAATTCAGATCCAAGCAGGATCCATGCTGACCAACAGAGGGTCAGGTCCTTCAGAAATGAATCTCTGAGGACATTGTCCATCAAACAGCCATTGAAATTATAGAGGATGGGAATCCCTAACAATCTCAAGTTGGATGTAACTACCCTCATCACATGGTAAAGGTTTTAGGGGCAGAGGCGAGGCATAATGGCAGAGCATGAAAATGAAAAACCGCCTGGTTGAGATTAAAAAAAAAAAACAACCTGGCATTTCTCGTGTGGAGAGAATATGGGGATACGAATGTATGCATCTGAAGAGCGATGAAGACTGCCCAGGTTGCAGGAACTTTGGTGTTCCTGACCAAAGTGATAATCTCCATCTTGAAGCAATTTGGATCACTCAGTTGTTTTGCAATAATAGGTCGATCCAATGTTGATGGAAATGAACGTGTCTGGGGCCAACCAGTCCAGATGGTGATTCAATGGCAGTTGTTAGGAGGTATGGGAAATGAAACACCTTGTTTCTTACCCCATTCATTAAATTGCCTTCTAAATTTAGGAACCTAATTGTCTCCTGAAATTTGATGTTGAAACTGTTGTTGTTGCTGGTCAGTCTTTTATCTTTTTGCTAATGATTATCTCTCCTTTGAGGCTGAGAACGATTCTGCCTAAGTGTCTGAGCATAAGGCATGGCCATTTTGAAGTGCATTTTCTGTGCTGCCTTCCTCCGTGCTTCCACTGTCCAACTGCAAAATATTAACAGCGACCCAAGTTGTGTCGCACAGACAGCAACAGAATGATGTGGTTTGAGTGATGACAAGTGAAGGCAAGCATCTCATCTCATGAAACCTAAGGGTGTAAAGGCTGTCAGAGCATTAGCCATAGTGTGCAGCCCTGTGGTTCTAGCAATGGATTTCAAGGCAAGATTGCAGTCCTTTTTTGGCAAGCAAAAAAAAATAAAGAAAAAATGGCTAGCAATGCTAGATACAATATTGAAGATGTTTCCGCATTATTACAAATGCGCTTCAAGGTGTCATGAAAAACATTTTTGTCCACCTTGAAGAGTAACATGGTAGTTGTGTGTGTGTGTGTGTGTGTGTGTGTGTGTGTGTGTGTGTGTGTGTGTGTGTTGGATTTTTAATGTTGCCTTAACAATTTTTCAGTCATATTGCTACGATGTCTGCAGTGTGGCAGTTTATAGTGGTGTCTTGCAATGGAGCATCATGCTGCAGACATAGTCACATTATCCTAACACCAGGCTGACCAGTCCTAGCACTAACCTCTTAATGCTGAGCGCCAAGCAAGGCAGCTGCTAGTACCATTTTTATAAGTCTTTGGTATGACTCGGACGTGGTTTGAACCTGCAACCTCTTGCATCCGAGGCAGATGCTCTAATCACTAGGCCACCGGAGTGGTTGCATGGTAGTCATACTGACCACTGCAATGTTCTTATATAGTGTCTGAAGCCCAGTGGTAAACGTATCCAAATGTTCTATACCAGCAAGGCAAAACATTCACTGGCAGTTGACTTTCTTACAAAAACTCGTCAGAATTTCCTGGGTCATGGATTTTTCTGACAGATGGTCTGAAATTTCCTGACTTTATTTTTGCTGACTGTGGCAGTAGGAAGAAGGAGGGATGTTCCTCATCTTCTGCTGATTCCAAGACCTTAAAGGTCTGGCTAGTGGGCATACGGAAGCCAGCAACATTCAGTATATTTCTTCAACAGCTGCTTTGAAACTAAATTGAGTTTGTTCCAGTGTTGAATCTGAGTATCGACGTTATCTCTACACTCACTGTGTTGGTCATCCTCATAAAGGCCAATATCCCTGTTCAGATAAACATCCCCAGTGGCATGGAATATGCACTGCCATCATCCCTAATTGTAAGAATAATCAGTGAATGACTTGCAGTTGAGTTGACCGAGCATGGTTTGCTGGTATTAATGGCCAGAGAGTATACTTGACGGCTAGCTCAATTACTGGCTGTACAGTATATGTATCAGTTTGATTGATTCCATTCTTCAACCGTTTGTGCATAAGGTTTGGCCTAAAAGATTGGTTAGTCTGATCCCTGTATGGTTCCACATATCATGCACTATCAGCTGGTATGTGGCATAACTTGTCAAAGTGATGGATCTCCAGTCACTGGATAGATAGGTATGGCTGACCAGACAGCTGGACTGGCTGGTCGACAGCTGAATGACAGTCACATGAAAAAATGCTGGAATGGATCATCAAGATCCGATAAAAGAAACCCATGCAACTTAAATGACAGTTAAAAAAATTGTCAATCAAAATCCTGAAAGTATTCATAAATTACAAAAATAATAACATAAATATTGATCAAAAGTAACAAAATGATTACCACATGTAGAAAATACTTTACTACATACTAATATTCCAACTTTCAAGGTGGATATGTTGAAATCGTAAAGATATTCAAAGGATTTCTTGCAGTAATATGGTGATACTGCTGAGTGAAAGCTTAAAACTCCCACCATCAAGGGGAGGTAATGGGTAGGAGTTTTTTCCTTCAGTTCATAAAGATGAAAGGAGAAAAAAAATTCATGCAAAGCAAAAAGTCCAGAACCCAAACAGGGTAGATAATACTTATCCTAGCACTGGAACAATGAAAAGGAATATAATTTGCGCTGATTGCCGAGCAAAGTGCATAAAAAACCCCACTTATTATTTAGATAAAGAACACACATAACATCCAAATAAAGCAAGAACAAAAGAGTCAAACATTTATTCGATACAAAAATCAGGCATCAAGCCAAAACAATGTTAAAAGATGAAAATGAATGCAAATTTTGATTAGCAAAAAAAAAAAAAAAAGGAAGAGAGGATGGCATTCTGCATGTTGGCTGTAACTAAGGAGTCAGACTGGGATCATGTTCTTTTAAGTTCAGGGCCTCCAATACTTGTTGGAGGAGGGAATAATTAGCTTGGATTGGGGACTTGAGTCCATGAAAATGAAAGCAATGCAACAGTAGCAGGTATTGTATTACTACTATTAAAATGGGCATGTACCAAGAAAAATGAAACTCTATTATAAATTATGTTTCTCTGAAAATACTTCACCAATCACATTAACATTATGGGATTACTCTATGTTACCACCGAATGCAGCCCTCTCTGAAGACAAAAAAGCTATATTACTGTATAGATGGTACATAAACAAAGGGAAGTAACTCTTACAGTTACTTGCCTTGTTCCTGCTCATTGGCCACCCGTATCCAGGAGGTAACAAGTTTGAACTTGAGCGAAACCTATAACAATGCAGGAGGGACTAACAGTAATGTGATCAATTAAGTATTTTCAGAGATACACAATTTCCTAAAATTAATTCCTTTCTCCATCAAATACATTACCTGATCATATTAACATTTGGAGAACTGGTAAGAGAAGTAGGAAATGATTGAGCATGCAACCTCTACCTACATTATCCTCTAGGCCTAAAGGAGCATCACAATTACTGTACTGAAAGGATGAACTTATCCTTATCACAGGTTAGTACATCCTAAAAATCATGCATTTATACGCGTGCAAGGGCAGTCTTGGTGTGATCCTGGACCTTGCTACTGCCTTACATTCGACAATGAAAAGATTTCCAGACATTTTCAGCAAAAGTTGCAAGGTCAAGCTTTGGACTGAGATTGTGCTGTCATGAACATGGCATGGTAACTGCCTGAGCAGCTAACAGTATTCCACCAAGATTCAGTACTCATCTTTTCAAGGCTGTGCCATGCAAATAGAAGCCCGAGAAAGTTGACTGCGCATGCTAGTGAACTGACTCCACAAAGTCTTGATGAGAAATTACGTTTGAAGGCCAGGTTTATGGAAATACTTGTATTTTGTGAGCTGAAATCTTCATCAGATTTTCCCAAGTCTGTTACAGTTAATATTTTGCTGATCTAATAACCCCCTTTAGTCACGTAGACTACACTTGCAGGGTTATGTTTTGTTTTTCTGTCTTAACTGGTAGGAAAAGCCTTTGACAGGCGCCACAGATATTCTCTGCATGCCTCAGATATTATCCGAGGGCACAAACAAGTTCATTCAGCTTTGTCTCTCTTGATGGATCGATAGAGATGAGAGAGCAGATAGTTATTTGATGGTTGCCTATTGACGTTAACCTGCTTCTAAAAATGGAACCAGCTTGCATCAAACATATGACTGAACTGTCAGAACAGAACTGCATGTATTTCAAAATAACTCACAGCACATGCAGCTCACTCATCATGCAAGCTGGAGCTAGTGCTATCAGGAAGCAAGTCTTGTATGAAAACTGCTTTGGTGAGGTGGATGACATCTACTTGAACTTAGATGAATTTAGCCATGTCAAGGCCAAGGAAAGGTCCATTCTGGAAATAAGGTGAGCGAGCATGGCTTGAATATCTTGAAACTGGAAAGAAAGTCTGAAAGGTCCTTGTTGCAGCCACTCAGTGCCTCTTTCATGAACATGACTGGGACCATGGAGGGAAAAAATACAAAAGTCAACCTGTTGGGGAATGGAGGACGAGAATAATGCAACATAGCCAGTTGTGGATGGAGGTTGAGAATACTGTGACTTATCCAGTTGGGGGATGGAGGTTGAGAGCAATGTGACATAACCTGTTGATCAATGAAGGTTGAGAACACTGTGACATAGCCAGATGGGGAACGGAGACTGAGAGCAATGTGACATAGCCATTTGGGTTATGGAGGTCCATCTTGCTGCAATCCTCCCTACCACTATGCACAGGGCATCCTCAACAAGAGCTAGACATAAAGGAGTTTCTCAGGACATGAAATAATCACTACATTAGCTGCTTAAGCAGCATGTGGGTTGCTTTGATTTTCCAGGGCATGTCTGTCGCCAAATCAAACAGATCGTTGATCCTGGATCTTTCAATTGGACTGCAGCAATCAGAACTATTTTGCAGGCTGTGCCCCTCATATTAAGAATTAGTTTCAGCATTAGAACCACTGTAGAGATGAAGGTAGGTAGCTTTGTTATTCCACTCATCATAAATAGGTCTAACATTGGTCAGCCCCATAAGGCACAGACTCAGTGGAAGACAGATGAAGAGACCACTCCATATGAAGCAGCTGGCCTCTCCTTGACAATGAATCTGCCAGAATATGGAGCTTGCTCAGAATGTGCCAGACTTGTACCATAATTCAAAAGTCCCATGATTTCACCCCCACCCCATTCTTGTTTCAGGAGATAGTTTCTACATATGAATTGTCCTTCATTATCAGAACCATGTCCCTTGGGATGCATGGGAGGGTTGGGAATGGCCTTCATTTTCAGGCAATTGATGTGAAGAGCCATCTCTTGTAGTCCACTTACTGTTAACCATCAGAAAGTGTGGTAGTGTGCCCCTGACCTGACAAACTGGCATTTGAGCAGACTGCAATTTCCGGTTGTGTTGCGTCTAAACATATTCCTGCTGTTAGCCACTACGTCTTGCCGCTGAAGTAGAAGTGATTGATTTTGATCAAAGTCACAATCTTGTGATTTAAATGACCTGAGATCAGGCACCACTGTGCTAGAAAAGCCATCTGTAGTGGGTGCATGTAAAAGCAGGCCAAGAGTTGAAGAAACTCACCAAAATCAGTATCCTGGCAGATGGTTTCTCAGAAACATGAACAATACCACCGATATGCTTGAGATGAAGACATAACAAGTTGATACAAATTAGGAACTCCATATCTAGATGAACAAAATGTTGAGAAGGGACAAGATCCAACTTCAACACAGTGACTATCCAGCCTAAACTATGAATACGGCATAGAAGCTGCCTCATATTGTGAACCAAAACCAAATGTTTTTCCAGTATATAACCATATAACCCCTGTGGAGGAGGATGTCCTGAAGTGGGAGATGGCACAGTCCAATATTTCGGTGAAGGCCGAAGGGCTGAGACTTAAGTCAAATGAAAGGGTGTGGAACTGGTATACTATGTAGCAGCCAAAGCAAAGGTATTTGTGTACATAGATATATGGAAATATGTATCTGACAGATAGATAGCAACTGCATATTCATTGCATTGCACAGACAGATGGACAGATCTTACCCTCTCCATGTTTAAATTGGGGGAGTATTAAACTGATGGAGTCTGCCCAATGTCTATGAGAGGTCTCAGTTTTCCATTGGCTTTTGGATCCCAATAAAGTCTGGAATAGAAACCTGGGGTGCCCAGTTTTTAGACATCCTCTCTCAACCACTTTACGCAGCAAAAGCTCTATCTCTTTCTTTAAAATGTCCACCTTCATGGGATGAGGAAAGGGAGCTGGACGAATTAGATCTGGAGCCCCTCTAAAATGACCTGGATGGCCAAATTGTTTGTGATAGGCTGAGCAAAGTCTGGTGGAAAAGAAGGAGTCTGGCAGCCACAGGAGGGTCACCAGTGGATGGGAGGGACAGAAAGTCAGTGACAGTTGGTGGAGGCTTTTGGGAGAGAAACCTTGTTTTCTCTTCCTCCTCTCAGCTTGCCTGGGGCATATGACTGCTAAAGGCACCTGGCCACAGAAAGGTTACTGTTGCTGTTGAGAATTATCACAGTGTTCTTTATATTGATGATCATCCCTTTTCTGGTATGCCCCCGATGGGTCATGTAGAGATTGGGGCTTGCATGGAGGGGTGAATATGGCACTCATGTGCTGCATGGTTTCTCAATTCCTCAATTTGACCTCCAAACAGCAGGGGCAAGCCAAATGAGTACAGGGTTGATGCATGGTGGGTTTAAGAGAAGAAGATTGCAGGAGGGTGTCTTTTATTTTCAAGTCTAGGTTACGTGAGGCCACTATGGCATTTGCCATCAAGTAGTGAACACCCCTACTAACATCATTGGCAATATGGCGTACTGTTCTTAGGTATTGTTACTTCCAGCCTTCACAGCTAGGTCAAAGATCACCAGAGATGCCATAACAACTAGCGAAGAAGTCAACACAACATTCTTAACCAGATATGACTTAGACTGGATCTGAAGTGATTGTTGCCAAAGGAAGTTTTAGGTATCTTTGTTGGGGGTGGAGGTGCATCTTGATGTTCCCTTCATTGATCCCAAATTCAGATGAATGCTTAATACTTTGTGTTCAGAAGATTTTGAGCATGTCTTTTCTCATGGCCCTTTGCCTTTTCAGGATGTTTTGTCCATATTGCACACACGCTATAAGGGTGAGAGGAAGAATACTTGTGTAGGCCAGCGACATCTCATGATTGTCCTCCATGACTTTTAAGTATCTCTGTACATCGACATCTCGATTGTGAAGGATAGAATAAAACCAAATAATTGCTTACAACAAATCTACAAACTGTTCAAATAGACAAACTTGGGCTACTGAACGATCTAAGAAGTGGGCAATAATCCAAAATTTAACACTATAATACAACTGCCGTGGTGAAAACTTGAGTGTTACCAACTGATATGTTGTTGCTGTTGTGGGCTTAATGCCATTTATTTGGCACATAATGGGTTATACATGGCGACCACTATAGCTGGTGAAGGAAGAGCCCAAGAAAAACCACCAAAGTACTGGAAGCTACTGGGAACCTTTCTCATATACCCACATAGGCTGAGCCTAAGACTCGAACTCACATGGACAGAGGTGAGATGACATTGATCGGTAAAGGTGAATGCTTTAGACCACTCGGCCATGCTAGACCCATACCAATTGATATCACATGGATAATAACTTGTAAAAAAATTGCAATAATACAAATAAATACACAATAAATTCAGTGGGAAAAATGCATATATTGAATACACCAGGTGTAGCAAACCTTTGACTTAATATACAACTGAAAATAAATGTTGGATGGTAAAAATTAAATATAAATTGCCAACAAAAGCCATTGAATAAAATCATGCCTAACAAAAGCCGTCAAATCATATGATGCGTAATAAAAGCCGTCAAATCAGATGATGCCTACCAAAAGCCATCAAATCAGATGATGCCAAACAAAAGCCGTCAAATCAAATGATGCGTAACAAAAGCTTTAGCCGTATACTAACCCTTCTTTCTGGGTGACGTTGGTGTTCAGAAGTGTGGTGTAACACAAGTTATGTGCTATCACGATGGACGGATACATGGATGAAAAATCCAGAGTAGCTATGGGAATATCATGGTAACGGAAACAAAATAAGAAATTCATTCGGACATTCCCATTTCAGTCAAGTATCAACTTAGCTTTCTGGCATCCTCCCAACATCTATAAGTTGTTTAAAATCAAGTAAATCCAGAATAAATGAATTTAAAAGGATGAAATTCAATACATTTGAGCAGTGTGACAATTTTCACTGGCTCACAAGAAAGTGGGATCTAAGTGTTCCTCAAATTTTATTATCTGATGACAATGACAATACAGGTTTTAAACAAATCCATAACCTACTAATCACTGGTAAATGCATCCATATGTAATATATATATTTGCAGGATCTACTTTCGGATGCATTACTGCAGGAATCATGTCGATTTCTAATCCATCACACTAGAAAATCAAGAGAATGAGAGCATATCATGCATAATAATGGCAAACTCTGGCTATCATTACATGGTTTTAGTAAATAATCAGGAGAGACATCAATCTGTCAATCCTGATTATCCCAGAATCATGAGAATTGACTGTATATATATACTCTATACATTTATGAAAGCATCACACCAAGTACCAAGTACAGTTACTGAACCAGGATGTACTTGGATGAATATGTTGTATATGCCTGACTGGCACATAAACCAATTATTGCATTCCATTTTCTGTAATGTAACATAAACCAATCTCAGTTTAAAGTCGCAAACATGGAATTAGGAGAAGAGAGTTTTAGTTTCCTTGAAGATGAGTAATAAAAATTATTGCTTCTATAATTTTTCAAAAAGGGGCCAACTCTCCCAGTGAAACTGGAGGATGGCCTAACTTTCAAAGGTAGGGCAGTTTTGTGACTTAAGGTAAAAGAAGTGAATAAAATTCATCAATATCCAATTCCGATCTCTACAATGTTATACTATGTCACTCTCTTACTTGCAAACACATTATTGAAGTTATTTTCAAACGTATACGTAGGTTAAATTGTACATCCTGTCATATATGCATTAATTATTCTTGCTATGCCTGACACATTCATTACACATTCCTTCATCATGTTTCAATAGGAATGGCCATATCTCAGTCCACTATATTTGAAACAATTTTTTTTATTTCACTTTTTTCTTTGGCAGCGCAGTCCCAGCTGCTAACGAATTATAACTTTCTTCCCCAGCTTGAGATCTAGATGCTTCATTTGGTAAACTACAACTGACATCCTCAGGAGCTGGAATTTCTTAACTTTCTATAAATTGTTCTTTGTGATGGCTTTGTGCAAGACTTCTTCAGCATTTGTCCACTTGTAGATTACAAGTTCAATCATCACAACTGGGGTTTGTCTGTCTTATAAAATCAGATTGCCAAATAATGGAACTCAATAGATTGCTACCTATAAAGTTTCATTTGAGAGTTGGTTGTCCTTCAGAATCTGTACAATGTGAAGCTTCTGCACAGGCATGCAAAATCCCAACTGCATTATGCAATGGAACTAGAAACAATTTCTGAGGCAACTAGTAATTTAATTTGTACCAAGGTTGTAAAAACCTAGAAAATCCTGTATTCCAGTGCCCTAGATGTAACACAAAAAATTAAAAAGAAACATTCCTAAAAGGAAAATGATCTTTATTCATGCCTTCGTCTGCATCTAAGGAATATTTAATATTTACTCAGCATATCTTATTTTGACACCCACTCACCCCGAAAAATCCGCCATGTAATTGTTGAATGATGACCCCATGAAATCTGATGACAGTGTGTGAATGGAGAAAAAAAAGATGAAAAGAGGGAAAGTGCACAACTAAACCACATTTCTCCTGCCATAGCCCTACAGGAATATGAACTGATGAAAAAAAAAGGTAAATCAGAAATTTTCAAATTTAACTAAGCATGTTAAATTCTGACAACAATCGATTCACTTGTATAAAAAGGCAACGCTTTTTTGGTTTTATCCTGACCTTTGGTACAAAATTTCAAGGACCTTTTAAGGTTTTCAAGTTTATTTGGCAATATTTCATTGAAAAGAGTTACAAGGGGCCCTGTCATCCTTTTTTTAAGCAACTTCATTAAATGTTTTGTAATACCAAACACACTTTTGTATGCCATTTTCCTCTCATCACCGAAAACTGTTTAGCAATATCACTATCTGGAAACATCGATTTAAACAGTAAGCTAGTGACCTGTGATGATTTGCATGATTGGTTACCTGTTAAAAAGTTTAAATGTCAGTAAAATCTCTGCTTTCAACACATTATCTTTTGAAACAGTGTTCAAGTGGCCTTTGTAAGATCAGTGTGAGTAGGTTATTGTCAAACCTCCCTTCTCAGGAACAAGTTCCTTCTCCAGTATATAAGATATTTCTTTACAAAATAAAAGAAGTAACATTCAGCTCAGATTTAGAGTTAAGAACATGCATTTTATGCTTGTCGCCTTTGAAGTGCAACTTTTGGACAGATTCCTCCATACTTAAACTGTCTATACAATCACTGGCAGTGCATAGGGCCTTCCACTTATTTCCCTAAAACGGCTTAATCTGTGTCTTGTATGCTTCCTCTAGGCTTCACTTTGAACTGCCAAAACACACTTTTTGATCATGGTTTACAGTTTTTTGATAAGCCTGTAGAGCAAACGCCACATATGCTTGTTTGGTTTACTTATGATAATGTGCAGGTTTTCTGTTTACTTGTACCCTCATTAAAATAATCTACTGGTAGATTGCCACAGAAATGAGTAAACTGCTCACAATATTCGATCCTATTTAATATTTGTTTTTTATCAAACACTCCGTTTTAATGTTATTGCATCTACTTCTAGAATTGGGGTCCCATTTGGCCGATTGGTCTAAAGCGGTTGCTTATATTGATAACTGCAATCTCACCTCTGTCCACGTGTGTCTAGTCTCAGGTTCAGCCAATGTGGGTATGTGAGAATGTTGCCAGTAGCTTCCCATGGGTTGGTAGTTTTCTCGGGTTCTTCCTCCACCAATTATACTAGATGCCATGTATGGCCTACCTTGCACTCAGAAATGGCATTAATGGCACCCAGATTAATTAACTTATATACTGTATAATCAACATTTGAAACTGTCCTTGTCCCGTCGCTTGTTAATTGAGTTGAAGGTAGCAAGTGTCTACTCTACTAATTGTGATTGTAAACATGTGTTGAAAGGTGTGAATCTGATTACATTCGTACATCCCATCTGTATGCCATAAATTTTGTATCAGTAATGAATATTTTCCAGTATTCTAATTTTAAAATGATCACTGCCATCTCACCTTTGTCCGTGTGGGTTTGAGTCTCAGTCTCATCCAATGTGATTATGTGGAAAAGCTGCTATTAGCTTCCTGTAGGTCAGTGGTTCTTACCAGGATTTTCCTGGGTTCTTCCTACACCAGTTGTATTGGCCGCCATGTATAGCTAATCTTGCGCTGAGAAATGGCTTTAAACCCCAAAACAACAAAAACAAATTTCCCACTATGTTATTTGAGTTAAATAGTTATCTTTATCCTCCAAAGCAAACATTTCTAATTATGTATTTATTTGTTTAGTATAAAATTTTGTATCTTTGACTGTCTTTGTCCTGTTTTGTTCCTTCTTTCAATATTAACCGTAATTAAATATTTGTTTCATATAAATGTATTATCAGCAGTAAATATTCAGCCTGTAAAAGTCCATTGGATGAACAATTTTCATTTGGAAGTTATTTTTATTGTTTTTTATGAGACTTAAGGTGCCGAGTTTGTTATGGGCCGAGATCTCCATGAATCGTTTTAAAGTGTATAAAGTATATCTGGGACTATAATTACAGTTGAAAGTTTATACAGTACCAGAGAATGTATAGTCGATATGTTCTCATGCAATTTTAATTCTTCTTTCCAGAAAAACAGAATTGAATGTTAATAATGAATTGTTATTATTATTATTATATGCGTGTGTGTGTGTATGTGTGTGTGTGTGTGTGTGTGTGTGTGTGTGTGTGTGTGTGTGTGTGAGAGAGAGAGAGAGAGAGGTCACAGGTTCGAACCCAGGTCGAGTCATGCCAAAGACCTATAAAAACTGTACTAGCAGCTGGCTCCCTTGGCACCCAGCATTAAGAGATTTGTGTTAGGACTTGTCGACCTGGTGCCAGGATCATGTGATCGGGTGGTACATGATGCCACATGTAGAATGTAAGGTTGTACCGAGAATACTTTACTAATCGTTACAGATTATGAAAATTCAGGTATTCATCAAGACAACTGCCTCTTATTCCAATTAACTCTACAAATATGTTATTAAGTGTATAATGAACTGATGTCCAAAATATTGTGAAGTCAATTTATTTTCTTTGACATGTACTAAGAACTAATATCATATGTTTCATTGCTATATTTTTCTGTTTTAAAGTTTTTATTAATAATTTATATTTAATTTATAACATCACTTGATTAAAAGAAAGAAGAAAACGCAATCAAAACATGCGTAAGATGTCAATATTGTTCTACTAAATTAAAGATTTCATGAATTTCAGTTATTATTTTAAACTAATAAAACTATCCATTATATTCTTTAGTACTTTGCATGACAATTATGATCAGCGAGAGTACAAATATATGTATATATGATATTTTGACTACATGTTGTGCTGGATAATTTTAGATAGATCGATTTTATTTGCACTTATGAATCAATCTATGCATTATTTGCCCTTTTAGATATTTATGGAACGGTGTAGATATTTCTCTTCTTCTCTCCTGCCTTTTTTAAGCTGTTCATTTTCTGGTCTCGTGCCCTCAATAGATAGGCCTGTGAGTTCATTTATATTTCTCTATCTGTCTTGCTACATATCTGTCTATACTGTATATTTATATATCTATTTCATCCAAAAACATTCCTACCCAAATGCCTCTGTCCTTCTAAGATTCAGACAAATTTTTTTTCAGGAATATTAAATAATCAACTTAGACAAGGTGGAGGGCGAACAGACCAAATTTATTTGGGAAAATTAAGCTTCCCACGGAAGGTGAAAAAATACAAGCATCACCGAGACCTCTCATCGGGTTATTTTTGTGTGTGTGTGTCAAATATATTTACCGGGGTCGTCACCGTGTGTGTGGTAAAAAAGTAACTGGTCTCTCAACCAAACATTTTATCGAGACCTATGCGATATCGCGACCGAGGATCATGTAAATTTATCGTGATAAATCCATGAGGAATCGCTTGCGTTTTTGAGAGGAAATTTTTTAATTTAATCATATCCAAGTCCCCTGAACACCAAGTCTGGTGTATGTTTCTTAGTGTGTGTATATCAACACCATTAATGACAACCAGAAGATTGCAGTTATCTCTGATCACTTTAGGTATTTGCGTATATCGCTGAGTAACATATATAACATCGGTGTTTTTGTGTCTGCCTCGGGAAAGTATCCGAGCTGGATTTGATTGTTTGTCTAGCATCACATCATCGTATACTACAAGATTATTAACACATCCATCTAGATCATCCACAGATGGAGCATCGTGATGTCGGTGATAAAGTCAGTAATATCATTACCGTCCTCGTCCAACAATTTTGCATTTTCATTAAAATCTTTAAGCACGTTGTAGCATCGCTGATCATCAACAGATGGTGCCACTAAATACAACTTATCCCACTTGAGCCATCTCATTATCAGGTTAAGCAGCAATTGCGTCTCACCAGACCCAGATGGACCTATGATAATTGTTCTGATAGAATTTGGTAGCCCTGGATGATGCTTGACTGGCCCTTGCTTTCGTGTCGCTGAGAAATCAATGATATCCATGTTGTAGAAATATAATAATTATATGAATTTATAATGTGTTCGATGCAGAGCACCCACCGCTACCGGTGGATTAAAAAACAATAATGACGAGGACTAATAAGCGTGCACTTACAGGCAAGTGTATAAAATGTGGTACAAAAAATACAAATTTATCTCTAATGAAACAGGCGGAGATATCGCTGCTTCACTGAAAAAATTACCAGGGGCTCCATGAGCTAAGTATCCTGGCGAAAAGCAAATTCCTGGATATAATTATTGTGGTCCTGGAAACCGACTTGATATCCGACTTCACGAGAAAGATCAACCAAAATCTGGAGAGTATCCAATAAATGCGATTGATCAAGCGTGTCACGTTCATGATGTCGCGTATAAAAATCCAGATTTACAACGACATATTGCAGACGTGAAGTTGAGTCACACTCTAAAGTCTGTAAAAAATAAATCTCTCAGAGAACCCCTTGCTAATTTTTTTTTTTTTTATATAAGATCTGCGATGAAAGGTAAACTAATGCTAGGGGCTGGTAATTAGTCAGGCGATTATTATTATAGTAATGGAATCGATTTATTATAGCCCAAGATGATATTGGAGAGGTAGAGCAGCGATTAGCAAACTTGCTGATGCAGCAGGTGTCGCGCGTTCTGTTGCGCAGGTTGGTTAGCACGACAGGCAAAATGGCAAATTTATCTACCACCACCTAAAAAATTCAGTACGCACATTTTGATGTCAGCACTCCCAATGAAGTTCATCAGGTAGACATTTTGTTTTTACCACATGATACTATTAAAACTGGTAGACGTCAATCGCGCACATGCAAATGCGCGTTGACTGTCTTTGACGCTGCAAGTAGATATAAAGAAGCAGACCGGCTATCAACAAAGACAACAACTGAAATTGCATCTGCGTTTGAACGAATTTATCGACAAGGACCCATGTGATGGCCACAGTTGCTACAGGTTGATCATGGCAAAGAATTGTTTGGTGCAGTAACGTCGATGATGAAGCAACATAACGTCAAAATCAGACGAAGACACACCGCAATTCATCGTGATCAGGCAATCGTTGAGCGATTTAATCAAACACTTGCTAAGCGATTGTTTGGATATCAATATGCGCAGGAAATATATTTGAACAAAGTTCAGGAGGATAAGAGATCTCGTGAATGGGTTGCAAAACTACCAAATGTGATAGCTGCGTTAAATAATGAAATTACAAGAGGAATTTCTATGACCCCCATCAATGCATTTACAAAGGAACACATACCAGTACAACGACGTGACTCTTTCTCAAAACAACCAGTACTAGGTAATGTGACTGTCAGATATTTATATCAGCCTGGGGAGCTTAAGGGACGGGGTAAAAAAAAGAGCAACTGATCCAGTCTGGAGTGTAACAACACATAAAATTTCCAGCGTGGTAAGATCCATGGGTAGACCTGCAATCTACAAACTAGATTCAACTGCTCCTCAACGTGGATTTGTACGTGAACAATTACGAGTAATTCCTGAAGATACACAATTACCACCACCTTCACTTTCATGAACTGGCTCCTCGACGTCGATTACACTCAAGACAGGTCAACATCACATTTTCGTGTGTATGGCCGAGACTACTATTAATTCTATCCACTGTAAACTGTCGTGGGTCATTAGGAGAATACTGCCACAACATTACTGTTACAGCAATCACAGTGATTATTCTGTCGCTGTTTCAGTGTCATGATAAATTCAGCATCTAGCTCAAAGTCGCATTTATTTTTTTTTTGTCACATCGCTTATAACCAGCTATTTATTTCTTTGCTACATCATCGCCATTGCCAGTAGTTTCATTATTATTTACTGTGAAGTCTATGAGAACCCTCAGCAGCTGAGATAATCTTCTGACTCGAGACACTGCCAGATAAACTAAATTTGACCATTGAATACGGTCATCAACGATCCAAATATTTGTATCGGAAATAGATAATCCTTGTGACGAATGAATCGTTATAGCATATCCTAGCGTCCACGGAGATTTGTCCATCGTTAATGCGCTCTCATCATCCCTCACAGGAACTAAAACAATATCATTTAATACAAGATTTTGTTTACCACCGCCACCTGGAATTTCAACATCAATATTCTGTCGTCGCGTATCTGTATGGCACAGGCAGATCTGAAAATGTTTCTTTATGTAACAGAAATAATTGCTGCTGAAGTGAATCACGAACTATCTTCTGACTTGCAACTATAAAATCAGCAGGACTCCATAAATTCCAAAAATCACTCATCGCTGTCTCTGGAATTATCTCACGCATTATTTCACACTGAATCTTATTCGGCTGCAGTCTGATTAGCTTTTTAAATCCCTTCAGCGATTCATTAACAGCTCTATGATCATCAGTTATTTCCTCATAATAATCTACAAATATTTTATCCATTCATGCGGAGATGATCCAATCAAAGGTGGTGGTTGACCATGATCGCCACACATTATTACAGCAGTATTTCAAGTTAATAACCAGTCAAGAAACGTTTTTAACACATCTAAAGATGCTGTGCATATTTCATGCCAAATAATGATCTAAGGAATGTATTTTTCACCCATTCGTTCAGGAGTCCATGCATCTCCATTCCATCTGAAGAAGCTGTGATGAGTATGAGATTTAATTCCTCTTTCTTTCATTTCTCTTGCGAGTCTATGTGTAGGCGTCAAAACAACCATATCAAAATTCCGAAATAATTCAATCGCACACGTTATTTTACCAGAACCACCGCACACGTTAAGATAAACAGTTTTATGTCTAGCTACGGGATCATATACCGACGGTGATGATGACAACGCTGACATAAGACTATTTTTATAATAAATATCCTCGGGAATATAATCAGCAGATTCAGAATAACTGAGTATCTTTTCTCGCTTTATTCTCCATTCGACCCATGATTCATCGGTACCAATCTTTAACAATCCTGTATATTTCCTCTCCAAATAAAATGAATCTGTGGCAACTCTAAGCGCGGTATCAGGAAATCTGTTTATCATCGATAACAAATTTATCGAAACATGCGAGAACAGATCTATCGTCAGGAGGTGGTTTTGGTAACCAGACTTGTTTCTGTGGACGATACGATATCGTTGCTTCACCTACGGTTAACGATGCTAAAATTTCAGCATCAAGCATATATCGTAATAGCACTGTTGGAACCCAACCGCGTTCGCTAAAATGACGACCAAACCAAACATAAACAATTGGATGGAGACTTTCCGTAAACTCAAACGATTCAATACGTGCAAATCCAGTTAAATAAAAATCTGGTATATGTCCATTTATCGCAACTCTGGTCATCTCGCGTGTTCGATGTCCAAATCTCTTAAAATCTTCAGGACACTCTCCCATTCCAAGAAAACTTCTAGGATAACATGCAACCATATCAACTGAGATAACATCTCCACAATCGTAGTTAGCATTCCACAACCCACCGTGTCCGAATTCTCAGCAGCTTAGCTGGACATCGACAAGATATTCCAATCTTGTCGGTTTCCATGAATTTTTCTCCTGAGCAAAGTGACCAGCAACTGACGGAATGGTAAAACAATTACTGAGTAATTGTTCAATATCATCGGTATATTTCAACGCAAGATTTTTTATTTCCGAGTGGAGGGACTCAGATCGATAAATATGTCCATTAGGCCGTACAAACTTATCATAATTTCCATATTCGGAACTTTGAAACAACCACACAGATACAGGATCGCTTTTACTAATTTTATTTATAAAATAAAAAATATCAACGTTATAAAATTTAACAGTTCTATCTCGTGGAAATATTGTTTTATCCATCATCCACGCGTGCGCATTATGATCAACGATTTCTGTCGAAGCTCCCTTTGATTTATATTTTGATTCGTACAAATTCTCGTTGGTTAGTGTCTTCACCCTTACTGGAAATTTTAATTTTTTTTTCAAGCTCGGCAACGTGGTTGATCGTAGCGCCATTATCTCTAACGTGTTCAGCCCACTCATTTATTTTTTACGTCGCAAATCCGTTATGAAATGTTCTGTAACTCGCTCAGCAACACAATTCAGCGTCGAAAGTTTCATCGGTTTGAGATCATCAACGCTAGGTTTATTATTCAGCAGATATATCGCATAAACAACTGCCGTCACAGGATATGTTCGTTCATAATATGGTTTATCAATACCAGTCAACATTCCTGGTTTGGAATTTTTATTTAACGTTACAACATCTTCAGCGTGATGTGATTCTCGAACAGGGTCACGCTTGTCACGGATAATCCAGATGTCATCTAGCCCCACAATAAATTTTATTCTAAAAATGTATGTTTGTTTGTCGAGACAATTAATAATTGTCTTTGCTCGCTGGTCATTCATTGTAGCATCAATTTTGGCGATATCTTCTTGCTTAATTCTGAATGTTGACCACACATGAGATGCGCCATCGTTGTGAAACTCTTTCTCGGCTTCACGAATACTATTGATTAGAGTCTGATTCGTCGAATCAACCAGAGCTCTCCTCGGCAAGTCAGGGGTTATTCTGTCAAGATCGAATCTCCCTTGAGAAGGCTTGATCGCAGATAATCTCGTAATTTCTTCCATGTTATAATTAAGGCAAATATATATTTAAATTAAACTATAATTTATAACATATAATGATTCGAGCATAGAATAACTGAAAGTGGTTGATGATTGGCTCTACAACCCTTTGTAATAAGTCTTGTGTAAATCAATTTGTGGATACCACATACAGAGCGTGCGATGAGAGAGTCTAGGGCCAAAACCATGTTTGAAATGTAACAAAGGAGTCGGGGGGAGGGTGGGAACGCATTTGTGTGTAGACTGTGGAGGCAGAAAATACAGAGCTTTAGAACGGTATTATGATAAAAAAAATAACACCAACGGTGTCAGTAATGAATCTCCCATAAAAACGCTGAAGACTATCTCGTTCCATTTTCGTGACATGTCTCTCCGACAAGGGAGATATTTGTTCCAGTAATAAAATAATAATTTAGACAATATATACTATATAAATGGAGCAAGGAGAATTTGTAACACATCCTATCGTTAAAAATTATGAGGCATCACGTGATGGTATCATCAGAAATTGTAAACTAAAAAACAGGTCGGTTCAGTTGATAATACCGGTTATTTCAGATTTACTGTTAGGAAAAATGATCTCTCTGTCACAGATTTTTGTACGAGTGTTTTCACGGACTGATTAAAGATGGACTCCTGATTGATCATATTGATTCAGATCCGAAAAATAATTCTTTGAAAAATTTGCAGGCTATTACACAGGGTCAGAATTCTGCATGAGGGGGTGCTAGAAAATATGATAATCGTGCAATATCAGTTAAATCGGTAAATACAGAGACATGGGAAGAAATAGAATTTCAATCGATATACGCAGCTTCCAAACATTTTCATATTTTCTCAAGTTCGATACAACGTGTCGAAGATAAAATATACAGATCAGCATTTTCAAAAAAATACAAACAGTGAATAATATTTAAGCATCTCACTTCTGAAGTATAACATTTAAGACAGAGAAATTCAACGAAGGGAAATAACTCTCTCAAGTAAAGCTTCCTCCTTGTAAAGAGATTAAACAGTAACCTCGCTTGTATTTTATAACTACTTCCACTTATTTATAAATTATCTTTTTTTGGTTGGTTTTTGTATTTTATTTTTTTTTTAAAAAAAACAAAGAAAACATTATCCTTGGTTTATTTTACTTTTGTCAGGTTCCGTGCCCCTCCTGGGACAATAGTTAAGAAAAAGAGAAAAACAGACAAAAAATAAGCCACGCCCCCTGGATGTAATCCAGGTGAGCTATTTCTGGATTTCCAAGTATTAGCTGCTTTATATAATTTCTGAAACATATAAATATTGGGGTTCCACCCAAAGCTCGAAATTCAACAGAAAAATATAATGATAACTGAAAATTCATGTACACCTTCCCACCATGTCACCACGTGGTAGGTGCTATTTTGCACTCCCCGGGATTGATTATGGGGAGGGTGTGCACAAAATTCTCAGTTATCATCATAAATCTATTGAACGTTGAGAAGGACCCCTGGTGGTGGTTTATGTCTATATGTAAATATGTATATATGTAAATTGTAAATTATGTGTAAATATGTATATATATAAATTGTAAATATGTAAATTTGTATATATGTATATAGTTAAGATTGTGAACCTCATAAAGCGGAGGCACTCTTCTGGCAATAAGAACTTTAGCACTATAAGTGAGAGTCTCTGACAATGAAAGAAAATAAATCTCATGAAGCAGTGGCACTGTTCCGACAATGATTGGTCAGTGAGAACTTTAGCACTGTAAGTGAGTCTCATGAAGCAGTGCACTGTTTTGACAATGATTGGCTAATGAGAACTTTAGCACTGTAAGTGAGTGGCAAGGTCGGTGTAAAACACCTGAGATTGCATTCCCGCAAATCTTAGGGGTGCCAGAATTATGTGCATTGTGCCGTCCTTAGAATTAAGTATGTATATAATGCTGTAAAGAGCTTAATGCTGTAAATATGCTATTATAGTTAAGATTGTATATACTGTAAATAATATGTGTATGTGCCGTCCATGCATTCCTCAAATTAGGAATGCAAATATTTTTTTTTAATTTTAAACAGATATTTATTATATAATGAATTCCGAAAATATTAATGCATTTTTTTTTCTACGATTGAAAAATTACATGACGATGGTATACAACTTTCTGATCAACTTGATTCTGAAAAATCATTTGTGATTTTGAAGCGTTGCAAGAACGAAAATCTGAAGGCAGATATACACTAGCAGCCGAATAGAGGTTTATTAAATTACTCCAAAGGGCAATCATTAGCTTATGTCGACAATGAAAACGTCTGGCAATTCGTTCAGCTCGCACACAAGATTGAGCAAATTAGATCTTAATTGTCACGCGATTACGAAACAAACAAGACTGTGAGTGCGCGTGTAAGACAGTTAAAAAAAATTATGTATGATTGTAAACACCCTAACTTTGTCACTAACGGGAATTATGAAAGTGAAAGTTGTAACGGATTGTAAACAAATCCTTGACAGTTATCCAAAGGCAAGTTTTGACCTCCGCCCGACCATAAGAACAAGTAAACGAATGTTGGATTGGCCACATTGATTGGATTAAAATTCGAAAAGATAACAAAATTTTCATTTTAAAAAAAAAAAATCATTATAATGACTTCATAGAAAATAATGAAGAAGCAGATAACGAGGATGATGAGGAAATGTATAAATTTATTGACGAATGTGCTTCTGAGAAATTATTTAAAGATTTAAAGATTTCAAGTGTGGAAAATACGAAAAAGAACTATGTGAATTCGTTAACAAGTGTGCTTCTGAGAAATTATTTAAAGATTTCATACATGAGAAAGACGAAAAAGAAATATGTGAATTCGTTACCAAATGTGTTAATGAGAAAAAGTTTAACGATTACATTCATGAGAAAGAAATTAATCTGGGCAGAAAATTTACAGCGCTTGAGCGCGTGGCAGAGTGTGCATTTTTGATATTGCACATAAAAAATGATATTGCACATAAAATTATAAAACATTAAGACCATCATTGACTCATCAACAGATAAATTTCTCAATGAAAGATCTGCAACAGGAATAGATGTAGAATTTTTTTGTCGGAAAATCTATTTTTGGTTGCGACTGCCTATGAATTCAACTCATGTGACTTGGATCATTTAAGGCAAGAGTGTGCGTAATTCTGAATTTGATCCATATCACATACAGCTGTGATAAAATGTTCTCGTTGCAGCTCATTTAACTGTTCCTGCGTTAGCAAAAATTTATCCTCGCCATAATCATCAATAAGTACATTAACACTATATTTTTCTGTGTGGGGAGGTGTCAAGATTGTTCTGACGGCACTTTCGAGTACCTCTTTATTGTATATAAAAACTCTCGTGTGTTGGTACATTATATAATACCACATAAATATAATTTTTTTTTTTTATTTTTTTTTTATCGTGGTATGGTTCCATGGGCTTTGGGGCGACTCCTTGACTGTGTTAGGATTTTACATATAAACTTATTATTAGGGATTCTCCTTTTAAATCAAGAAGGTATCCGCGTTGGTCAGCAAGTCTAAAATGTATCCGTGACAATAGTGGATTATGACATCGCAGATAAACCGGATTAACAGGTACTGACACAATTAAATGCCCAGGTGGAACTTCAAGAGTGAATGTTTATAAAACATCCCTGCTGAGCCTGCCTGGATTTTTCAAGATCTAATTGATAACTACCATCACTTGCATCACATACAAGATTCACAGGTATGGTAGTTGTGATACTGACAACACCTGGTGATGTATGACGACCATTACCGTCTGGATTATTATTATGGGTTAGAATATTCCGAGGAGGAGATAGTTTTCTCCATGATTCTAGAAAAATATTCATCGATAATGTCATTGACGGTTTTTGTTAATGTATCCACGTTAAATCCAGGAATTTTACATTTTGCCAGATCTGCCTCAGTGATTAAATGTTTGTCTAGGAATAATTGTTTATTGCTAGATTCAATCACCATCTGTATCATATTTTGATTAACAGTCTCGATGTCAAATGCAAGATGGTTTAAATACTCTATTTGCTTGATGATGTTGTCGGCAGACACCGCCGGATATTCGTTTATATAATTGTAAAAATGAATTGCTTAGTTTGTCTTCATATCGTTTATTCATTTCATCGAATAATATTTTAACATCATCTTCGGTATATATGCTGGTGTCAATATATTTCCATCCCATTTTTTTCCTCTCTTCCCTCCAAATCAACGAATTCAACACCAATGCTGGGTGTATTTTTTATTGATTCCCACAGATAGGATCTCTCATAATAATCTGGAGTTTTTCCCCAATACCATTTATTGTCTGAGACATAATCAGATCATTTAGGGCGCGATGGTGCTGGAGGTGCTGGAGGTTGCTCTTCCGGCCACCCTAACACAGTTCGGATCGACGACTGATATATATCAATCCTGTAGTCAGTCGTTGATATTTCTATCGCGACAGATAACGTTGGTTCGTGAACCGTGATAGCGATCTTGGATACTTTTCTTGTGATAGATTTGATTCTGCGCTGGAACTCATCGTTGATTTGTTCGATTTGATAACTACCCGTAGGAATACCCACAACTTGCCAATCGGGGGTTCCATCAGGTTTATTTTTATACGCAAATACCAGTGAATTATTTGCTTGCAACCCACCGAATGGCTTTGATCTAATATTTGGCCAGCTATGATAAACTAACAATTGTGCAAGTGCTATTTCGCAGGCTGGAATCACCGTTGGAAAGCTAACGTCAAACTCAGGCTTGGTTGAGCTCTCTGATAACATCGTGGTTGTTGGTGTTGTTGTATTACCGATGATTTGTTCTAGCAATTTTTGCGACATTATTATTTAAATCAAGGAAGATCTAAATCTCTGTCTTGTCCTTGTCGGAGACGATCGCGGGCGGGGGTGGGGGTGGGGTGTATAAATATTAATAATTTCTTCGAATTCCTGATCTGATATTATTCCATCGTTGAGACCCGACGATATCAAAGATGATAATTTGGCGTATGCGCGTGTTGCCGCTGATAGCAACGTTGTATATTCACGCAATTTATCATCCGCACAATTGGATATTTTTTTGCAATGATATTAAGAATACCAGCAACACTGAATAGAACTGAAACACCAATTCCTATTACTTGTGTTATTATATATGTGGCTGATAATGCGCCGATGACCGTTACTGTTCAAGCGACTATCGTGGACACCGAGTATACAATTGTCAGTAACAACGACACGTCTGCGGTATTTTTTTGGTTTATCTGTATGTTTATCAATGATATTTTTCAGTTGGCGCTGCCACTCGCATGCATGCTCGTATCTGAAACGTTGAACGTCAATTGGGGTTTGATTCATTATGTAGATTGCTAACACCTCAAGTAGGTGGCAGGTTGGCGACGGATTCAAGACAACATTAGTACAACACGGAGGCGTCTTTTTCCTCTTGTTCCACCACGAATATTTCCTCGTCGTTTTTCTCCAATATTACTAACATATATCCAGAAGATCCAGTTAGTGGATAACGCCGTGAAATTGTGTTAGATATTCTAAATGTTGTAACGCCGAGTACTGAGAACCTGTGTATGCCGGTAACCTCAGCGCCATGTTTGATGGATTTATTGAGTGGTGTCCATAATGCTGATCCAGATGCTACTGTATGTACTACACCATCGGTAATCTTTTTGATGTCAGAGAGTTTAATATCAATAACTGCTGGATTTCCAAAAAATTCATGAATGGTTTTATTTGTGTTTCTACGAAAATTTGTAAACGCGGTTACATGATTAGAATATTCAGATCTAAACGTGGTCAATCCATCATTGATTGTCATTAACGAGGTCATCGTCTGGATGTTGCAATTGTCGATGTATTTCTTCGTTGCAGAGTCATCGTTTGATTCTGGTTCTCCAAGACCAGTAATTTTATTATTAGCCATATTGAGAGAACCAGTCATTGTATCACCGGTGGATCGTAAACGATCACTGCTCTCAATTCTGATCGTGGCGTCATTGTTGTCAACGTATTTTTTTGTTGTCACATCATCGTCTGATTTTGGTTCTCTCACATTAATAATTTTATTTTTACTCATGTTGAGATCGCCATACATAATATCTCCAGTTCTTCTGATGCGTCCAGTAATCTCTCCCATGAGTGTTAGAATTGATTCCTCCGAGTTTTTAATTTTACCGTTTTTAGCAAACACCACTAAGTTATCTTCGGTAGCACCTGGAACCCGCAGAAAAATATCTGTCAACGGGATATTGCCCGTCTTTAACCGTCCTTGTTTATCCTGAAAAACAACAACTTCATTTTGTTCCACATTTGCGAGACTCAAAAGATTAGAGAACTCATTCTTGACCTCGCAAGGGCTGCATATTTGGATAAGTCGCCTTGAGGCTTGCCTCGTGCAGATCTTCCGTAAATATCTACCATTGTATACTACACTAAGACCTGTTTAAAACGATCTCTTGTATACTCGTGCACGACTTTATGAGGCGGTGTTAGGGACCTTGACACAGCGTCGAGCACAGCGAGTACTTCACGTCCACATACTGGCGGATCAGTTATTGTCTGTGTTGGTAATGTTGAATACCAGACGGAAGAGCTTTGAAGTCCGTCGACATATTTTAAAAATTCTTTTGGTGGCGCCAACCCATACAAATCAAAATAAACAACTCCACGTGGATCAATCGCATATGCAACCCAATGAGTATCTGGACCAGAAACTTCCATCGAGATTAATGATACCAGTTTGAACACGGTTTGGTTGTTTTGGTAATTGATCACGCATAAAAACACCTCTGAAGTTTTTGATGTTTAATTTTTAGCAGCATCAAGTATATCAAAATTGGACATGGGAAGCATGTTTAGCGAAGTGTCCAGGGAAGTCTTAGACCTCGACCGTACCACGAATGAGGGGTTCTTGGCAGTCTTAGACCTTTTTGGGGGAGTTTTTATTCCATGGCCTGTTGCTTTCTTTAATGCAATCCCAGCAGCAGTTCCAACAGCACCAAGTGCAGCTGCTTTTGCAACAGCTGGTGCTGCAGCGGCTATCAACGCTGGTATAGCTGCGAGAAGTGGAAATATACCACCCGTCTTGGCAATGTCTTTAATGGCACCCGCAGAGAGATTAATTCTAACACCAGTCGCTGATCATTTGGTGTCATTGAAGTACCTGAGTTGACGTTCTGTCAGTGATAGTTTATTTGGACCACCTGCAATCTGTGCTGATTTCAGTAATATTTTTATTCCACAATTCTTTTTTGATCCTGATTGTAGTTTTTTTTAAAAATCTGACCAGGAGTCAGAATAACACTAACATGATCATATGACATTATAATATGATGAGCGATTTAATTACATGTTTTCCAATGGGGCATCAATGACTCTCATTCGTCCACCAACACCTTCAAGCAACATTGTTTTGGCTGATAGTATAACAGCGATTGCTCTGTAATTCGCAATAACTCCTCTTGCCACACGAGCTCGAAAGGTCTTTGGTATGACTCGGCCGGGGTTCGAATCCGCGACCTTCCGCATCCGAGGCGGACTCTCCAACTGCTAGGCCATCAGAGCGGTTCAGTATATGGTTGATAGTATGGAAAGCCTTCGCCACCAGTAGTATGAAATTCAAACAAAATAAGTAACATTAAAATAATTAAGCAAAACTGAAATAAAGCATTCTTGAAAATTAAAAATATAAAAGCTTAGACAATAAGATCAATATTTAAAGAAAACAAGCGATGCACAAACAAAACAAACAAATGTCAAATGAAACAAACAAAATACGAATGAAACAAGCGAAAAACCGACGAAATAAACTGGAATTAAACCAATAAAATGAGTACGCAAATAAAACAAGCGGAAGCAAATTGCAAAATGGAGAGCTCTTCGTGGTTTCTCGAATGCACGAGCAGCCATCTGCGCTCCAAGAACACTTAAACTGAAGCTGAGTGTTGTAAACCATGACCAATTAAGGACAAGTCAAATGTCTGTCTCAACAGCCTAGTCAGAACTGCTGTGTTGCAGACTTCAGATTCTGACTTCTTGTTTCCAGTTCGAATCCAGTACCTCTTCGCAAATACTAGCGATGTAACACTTACATCGCAATAGTGACACGCCCTCAAAAAGAGGCCAGAATTATGTCTTTCTTTCTTTCTTTCTATCTCAGAAGTGTACCATCAATAAATTGGGAATGACACCAAGAACTCTTTTCAATAAACATACCAGAACTATGGGCATCCCCCGACCCCCACCCCCAAAGAAAACCAAAAAAAAAACAACCCCAAACCCATTAACAATAATATTCCTGAAAGGAATAAAGTTCACTTCTGTTCGGTCTGTTATAAAAGCTCTATTGTTTTCTTTCTTTCTTTCTTTCTTCATTTAACTGTGTAAATGATTTAAGGCTTTGTAAACGATACTATCTTACTAAGAGTTCGTTGTTTCATATATGGGATAATGTGAGGGCGACAAAAAGAAGAGAAATCCTAATCCAGCGTGCACGAAACCTATTTGCGTGCTCATTCTTCTGTACGTATTTTCACCTAATATATTTGTATATCGCCACTGTATTTTGATATTACGATTAATTACACTTAATAGGAAAAGTGCTTGTTGTATTGTCTCAGTATGTATCAGTTCTATGAGACATGAATCGTTGACTTTTCCACAAAATATTCTATGAAAATTCGCAACTTGTCATACATTAAAACTATCAGAAATTTGCCGGTTATGTTTGCTAATCAACATCTATATTTTAAATATCTGTAAGTTTTCTCTGAAACAAGAAATTAAAATATTCTTTTTTATCCCACCCCACCCCAAAGTTTACATTTTCATAGATCTATGAATGTTGTCAGTACATCGATGAAGACCAGGTAATTGGCAAAATCTGTAAACTATAATGTGATTTTAATTTTAACACCAGAATCCAGTGAAAGTCGTGTATGCTTCACCCTGGATCTAAGAATATTAGACAATACTAACCATTAAAATAATAATGTTTGTAGTGATTATTATGAGGACGAAAATACGATCGTCTTTATAAATTCTTTGTGACTCTCTCAGCTTTGAATGTCTGAAAATTATTAACAAGTACAGACTTTGTATCTCCATGAAGGGACGAATTTGGTTATAATACTAAGGATGAAAACTGTTTGGATTCGCTAACTCGTGTAACCTATTTGACATGGTGATGACAGTTATCGTCACTTGGGACTTTATTTGTGCCACAGAGAAAAAAAGTAGAATATATTAAAGTCGAGAAAAATTATACAGGTGGAAGATTTAGTATAAAACCTTCACCGACTCAGAGGCTTATATGTTCACCACTATAATGTAATTTTAATTTGTTGTTACAAAAAGTCTTTATTCCTAGTATGTGCAGAAGAACCAGAATCTATAGAAACTCTCTCTCTCTCTCTCTCTCTCTCTCTCTCTCTCTCAAAAGCGGTTCACGATCTAATGAAACCAAACTCACAGTACTTTCAAGTTCTTCTTTTCACTTATTGGTTGTTTATGAAATTCTGGTGAATTTAATCGAATTGAATAATAATGAAAAACGAACAATTTCACAACCAATTAAGCCTACTTAAACTGGACTCTTCGAAATAACTGTCTCCATTCTACCATGTTGCCCTTGTTAATTCAAGGGGCGATCTTGATGCGGTCAGTGACATAGGTCATCGGAGTGGTGGCGGTGATTTCGATTCATTAGTATTGCTTTTTTGACAACAAAACGGCTGCTTCACTTAACAGCCTTACATTAGTTATATCGTTTTGTCTTACCTGATGCGCGATGTCTAAATGTTTGGAGCTCCTGGCTTAGTAAATGTTATCTACCCATATAACGCAGGGGCACCCTCTGTTCTTTTCGTAAAGTTGATCGTTTGACTGTGGTGTTTTGTTCATTTATCAACAGTGTTTGCTCATGAGTGTTGTATATGTGTGTGTGTTTCTTTACATTTTCTGTTGTATCTTTGTTTTATTTTGCATCAGCTTAACCAGCTTGATATTTCTTTGTTTCATTTCAATAAAGTTTATTTCGTTTGACGTTTACTTGATTCATTCGTGGTTTGTTTGTTTCTTTTGACATTTGCCTGTTTTGGTTGTGATTCCTTTGTTTTATTTGAATATTAATCTTATTTATTTTAGATACCGTTATCTTGTTTGGCGTTTGATTGTTTAATTCGTGTTTACTTTGTTATTTTTCACATTTGTCTGTTTCGGTTGGGCCTCATTTGATTTATTTGAGTATTGATCTTATTGTTTTCAATACCATTATTTCGTTTGGCGGTTGTTAGTTTCATTCGTATTTTGTTTGTTTCTTTAGACTTTTGTCTGTTTCGTTTGTGGCTCCTATGTTTTATTTGAGTATTGATCTTAGTGTCCTAGCTTTAAAATAAATGGACCAAATGGGAAATTTCGTCCTACAATTGCCCATAGGTTTAACATCGGTATGGTATTCAAGGCACATGTAGACAGTGCCGGACTGAGGCCTTCCAGGGCCCTAAGCAGTGAGAATATGATGGTGTCCCTTCCTCCTACAAAATGTGAAACTCCCAAAAACAATATTAAAAGCAAAAAAAAAAAAAAAAAGAAAAAAAAAAAAAAAAATCAAATTACTCGTATATGCAGATCAAGATGGCGATAAATAATTCATTAAATTTTATCATCAACATTTAATTTGAATTTTTTTTTCTGGTGCCCTTGTAGGGCTGGTGCCCCAAGCACGTGCTTTGTATGCTTAATGGGTAATCCGGTCCTGGGAGTAGAAAGGTTACATTTTTAAATTACGATCTAAACACACCACATACACAATCCAGCAACCACTCTTTGATTATTGTAGTGGTGTAAATACCTTGTCCAAATCGCCATCTTGGTGCAGCGCAGTTGATTTCTCGATATTTTTAGGGTATCATATCTTTCTCCGCTCATATTTGTCACAAGAGCCTTGCTACGACAAATTTTGACGCCATCTCCATACTGCCCACGTGCAAACATGCGTGGTTTTAGCGAGTTGTCAAAGAATATGTATTTCATCTACGAATATAAGTTTTTATCGAGTCAAGTGATGTTCGTTACTTGCTACCCGTGGTATATGTACCGTGTCTTTTCCTCTCGCATTATTATATTATATTTTACATGGCTCAAGAAAACGACGGAATAAGTGGTATAACACGGTAATTTGAAACGCGGAAAATTGCATGTATTTTAAACGGGAAATCAGGGCCGGATAAGGTCAAGCGTTGTTGTTGTTGGGGGTGGGGGCGGGCAACATTTAAAAAGGACCCTGACTTTCCTCGAAAGGGCACCAAAGCAAAAGTCTTATGTGTCTGTTTACTCAAAGTACGCATAATACCCAATAAACGTGCGCAAGAATAAAACGATGGTCAAATATCAAATGAGAAGTACGTTTGTATAAGTTAGGTTTGTTTAAGCCTGGGGGTGGTCCGGAACCCACCCACCCCCGATCAGGCCCAGGAAATATTCTTTGATTGTATAAAATGGAAAAATCATTTCACGATCGTTATTCAATATAGCTTGAAATATATTAAAATACCACCCGATATATTAGAAACAATTTGTCGTTTAAACGTGAGCGTTAAACTTTTAAAATCATTTTTAGAAGTAAACTTAAAACAAAGATGGATTTGGATGTTGATTGCGAAGATGCTACTATACATTGAATGAAATGTTTCCAATTTGCTCGAAATGATCTGATGTTTTGTGAAGATAGCCTTGTTAGCTTTATGAACTGGACTAAACAACTAACACCAGACAAGTATTCCTTGGTGATGGACGGATTTTACTACACACGGCAAGGTGATGGTACATGTTTTGCTTGCTGTGTAAAGCTTCGCCATTGCGAGAAATCCGATGAACCATTGGCGGAACATACACGTTGTTCACCGGATTGTGTTTAGTTGAAAATTATTGGTCTTGTGGAACTGACGAATAATGAAAAGCCGGACTAGAGAAAGAAAGTTAACACATATTGTTCACCTGATCAACTAAAGACAAGTTCAAAATCTAACTTAATATGTAAATATTTAATTTGTTCTGATCAAATTTAACAATATAAACCCCCAACACTATTCTTGCTGATAATAGGAAGGCAGAGTGAAATAGATTTAATCTTTTTGATAGGGTTGTTCTTAGTAAATAACCAGTTAAATAACACTTTGGACGAGTTTGCTATTTTGAGACCTTTATTCAAATCAACAAAGGCTTGGAGAAAATAGTTCATCCCAGTATAGTACTTGTTAGGATAATTAAACTGTTCGTGAAGATGAATTCAAGAAATGGTAACTGAGAAACACTGGTATGGTGCCTAGTGGATCACCCTTTTCAGACGCGTCACGTGTGTATTATGTATTCCACCGGTTGTAAGTTCATAAACTCTCTCTCTCTCTCTCTCTCTCTCTGTAGCTGCGGACTTGCAGGACACCAGTACTATTGGCATGAAAAAGTTTGGAACCAGTCTGGAAATGGTTGAAAGATAAAATAGAGTTTATCTGGGTTGAACTGGACAGGATTGGTTGATAATGAACGTAGGATTTTAGTAAAAAGAATCTTTTGAGAGCGTATCTTGGTTGTAAATGAAAAAAATAGAGAAATTATTTTGTTGCTGGAATTTAATTTCTTAAATAGTCTTGAGTTTGAAACACTCATTACTAAACTTAGCACCTGACTCTTTGGTGCGGAATTGAAAGCACATGTTTGATACACATGTGGAGCCAGAAAATATCGCTGCTCATATCTGTTTCTCCAGGCCCTGCCTTAGGACGTGCGGGGCCCAAGGCAGCATGCGGAGCCCAATGCAGCAAGCGATGAGCGCGGGGCCCCAAGCAAAAATATTGCATTGCGGAGAAGCGCGGGGCCCAAGGAGGTTGCCTCGTTGGCCTTGCCCTAGGGCCGGGCCTGCGTTTCTCTTCACAAAAGCTGTTATCTAGGTTGATAAATATAGGTTTGATCATGAGCACTCAGACATTTAAAGTTATTGATTTTTTTTTTTATATCATGGTGTTTGCATAGGTTTATTACGGGAACTGAATTAATACCGTGAGTCTCGCAAACTTCTTCCGACCGGGAAATTATTAATACGGATAAATTTATATATCGACACCTTCACCGAAATTGTTCTTCCGGTCGGTTCTTAAGTCGCGACCTTTTACATCAATAGGACATTCAGTTTTTGTGGGACAAATTTAAATGAATTTGTTACGCTCTTCCTCACTTTTAAAACAATTAATAAAATCTTTGACTGGGAAAACATGTCATTTTTCTCAGGGAAACAGTTACCGGTAAGTGTTGTGTTTTCGAGGCTAAAATAAAGTGATAGTAGGAGCATGTATTATCCTATAGACTGTAGTACAAGTCACACGGGTAATGTAAGCGAATTTACTGATATAAATTTAAGAAATAATTTTATTTTAAAATTTAATCGTAATATAGTTATAACAAAGTTTATTCAGTCGTGAGTTTTGAGTGATCTACACATCAATTGTCATAACATGTTCAGACCAAAATTATCGATCACTATGGACCTTTACAATGGTAGTTGGCATTACACTGGGTCAAGAAAGTCGATATTAGATTGAACTATTACTAGTGCAGGGTGAATTAAGGTATGATCGATGAACAAGAAGTCGCACGCATCTTCATTCATCTCCTGTGTTTAACTATGAAGGGGACAGAGGAATAACATACAAAAAGTTTTATTCTTAGCTTGTATATATAACATTTCTTCTAAATGATAATTTAGCATGATGTAAATTTAACTAAAATAAATCTGAATTGACATCTGTGTTTCTGTCTTTTACATGTATGAAAGCACATATTTGTATCGGAAAAATAGGTATTATGTACGAAATGAAATAAAAGACGTGACGTACCATACAGAAGATATATACAGAGTTACATAATTACCTCCAATTTATTGGACTTGTGTTCTGATTTATTTTCCTGTCTGTGTTTTCTTAGGCTTTGTACTAAATGATGACATTGTTGTGTCTCTGTTTATGTTTGTAGTACAACATGTTCCCAACTGCAGGTGCATCTTCTCATACATCATAGTGCACGACAAAACTGGTTTAAATGAGATCACCCTGCTTGCTTGACTGTGCATAAAAATGTTGAAGTATGTTATCATCGAATTTGCCATTTAGCATATTTTGAGGAATTTATACAATAATCTTCAATGGAATTTTGATGGATAAAGTGAATAAAAGCCATTTAAAGGTATGTGTAATAAAATTCTCCAAAATGACACATGTAACTGCAAAAAGTAACTTAGAGCACGTACATGAGCTATGTGACTTGTACTATAGACAGCTTTTGAGGAATATACTCCTTTCATAGTGATATGACTCGTTGCTTTAGAAACGTGTTATTTTAGGCAAAGTGTGGATACACATGACAAATATATATTCCCTCGTATTCTTCTTTGCATGCTTTCAGCTGGACAACCCCTTGTCGGAAAGCTCATGTATATGTCACCATTTTGACACACTTAACAGAAGTCTGTTTCTTCCTGTGACACCATTGTAAATATTCTCCTTGATAAAAATAAATATATTGCAGAGTAACATCAATAGGCACAAAGAAAACTCTAGTTTGTAGGAAAAATTGCATATAAAACATTAACTTAACATTCCTAAAGCTTTTCTTGTATTTATAATAATGTGGGTTTTTGAACAGACTTTGTCGCAAAAGCTATAATGAATGTCAGTGTGGTCATGTAGGCATATTTACTCATTAAATTAAACATTAGGTGTTGTTCTAAACTTGAATGCTAATATAGTTTAACCAAAGTCTGTTCAATCCTGATTATTGAATATTCTGCACCCTTATGCATCACAAACTTCCAGACGAAAATTATTGATCACTATGGACATTTACAGTGGTAGCCAGGTACTAAACTGAGTTAAGAAAAGAGGACATTGGGTCTGATCATCACAATATAGGGTAGTGCAACACATGACATTCTATCCGGCTTTTGCTTGATCACACCTTTAGATTGACCCTTATCCAAAAATATCCAGGCACTTTAACATGGAGTTTTGCCACGTGTTTTCAGGGAGTGTAAATAATGACCTTCCAATGGAATATGGGTATTTTGAGGATCCAAATAAAGTGAATAATTGCCATTTGAAGTTATATACGATCATCTTCTGAAAAACAACACCCATTGCTGAAATAGTCTGTACTAAACAATGATGACCTGTATGACTTTCGCTATCAAAGGATCAAATTTGGGAAAAATCATGGTGGTATTATATTAAAATTGTTTACTTATATTAAAAATTATAAGATTTAGCATGTGATTGTTTTTTCTTCATTGGCATTGTGAACCGCAATCCTTGAATGTACTGTTTTTGGAACTTCAAATAAATCATTTTGTATCCTTTATAACTTATTTCTCTTGAAGTGCTAATAATCAGAGACAGAAGACAATGGTACAGGAGTTTTTTTTTCATTTATTATAATTCTTACCATTCTCAAACAAATTTTAAAAAAAATAGTCAAAATAAGTTCAGTATCAAGATTCTCCTAACAGATGATTAACAATTTACTGTTGAAATAAGATTGTCTATTTATCAGATAGAAAACCCAAATACTTTTATTTATATTAGCAAATATTAATATTAGAGGATTGTGATTTAATTATGTATGAAATATGTTGTAAAAGTATATGTTTCTTGTAAATATTCACAAATTACAATAACAAAGAGATACCTCTGAGCACCAGTAATGACAGATCCACATTATAACAGTGTGCAATATTCTAAATAGTGTTATTGATGCGGTGTAAACAAATGTTGTAATATGTCACTAAGAGATATGTTCTCTCAGGAACTGGGAAATTATGACACTGCATCAAAATAGAGTGTGGAATGATATAGTTAGGCTAACAAGTTGTTCTGAGCCTTTTTTTTCTTACCTGACATTATCAGTAAATGTCAGAAAAAAGAGGCAGAGGTCGAGAAGAACTTTTTGGTTTGGTATTATAGCTTGTTTAGCTGAGCACTGTGAATGATTTCCACATCTGCAGCTTAGTGAATTTTCACGTTAGTGTCTCAAAATGTAGAGAAAATAACTTAAGGGCTATAGGCAATGCAAATAGGATTAACTGGGTCGGTGTGTAATAGCTAAATGTCATGTACTGTAAGTAAAAGTTGAAAAGTTAAAAAATGGTAACTTAAAAAACTAATTGTACTTGCAGTAGATCATGGCATCGAGATAATATTGAGCTATTGCATTGTTAATTACTGTGTTGCATGAAGACTAAGCCAGCTCCAACAACATTGGGCCTTGCAAGCATTGCATGTGGGAGACAACATGATGCCATGTAGTGGAGGCTGCCATAATGGTCTTCTTCCAGTCAACCTTGTCCAATGACTGATAGTCATATTAAAAATACAGTTGTAGTTGATACTATTAATAGAGAAGAAAATTCTTAAATATTCATGAAATCCATACTCTTAAATGACTTATTTGCTTGTTTGCACTTAATTCTTTTCCTTTCTTCTTTCACTGCCTTTCATTCTGTAAATATTAATCCGCAGAAGGGTATATCTTTGGGTATTATCAGCCTATCATTCATAATACTCATCTGAAAATAATGATGAGTATACAGAGCAACATCACTGATTCAAATACAAGAACAGACTTAATGACTTAATAATGTTTACTTAATTATTGTCAGCATGTTTTTGTTTTGTAATTTCATGGTGTTTGTTTTTGTAATCTTCTCGTATGTATGTTATCTAATACTGTAAAGCGCTTAGAGTTTCTAAAGATCAGGCACTGTACTAAGTCCACATTATTATTATTTATATATTATTATTATTATTATTATTATTATTATATACATGCTGATAAAGATTGGTATCTCTACATGGAATCTGCCATGTTGGTCTTGAAGTTATGGAAGAGTTCATTTTCGATACATACCGTAGTGGTTATGGGAGTTGTTGCTTGCCACACGTAATGAAGCATATCATTGCCATCTAGTTTTCTTTAAACTGTTTTATATTTTTGCAAATTGTCTGTTTGTGATATAATTTGGCTAACGAGTAAACCGTGTTTAACAATGGCATGCAAATACTCCCATAATGGCATTGTCCTTTTTAAAAATGGACTATTCCATAACCCCAGTACCAACACTCTTTTTAAGCATATATGGAATTAGTGGTGTTGCTCTGTATGTTGATATAAATGGTGTGGAAATCATTCATAGGCAAAACAAATTCTGTAATTTTAGCTATATTTGAGAGGTTCATATGAAAAGTGACAGAGCTACAGCCATGGATATCATTTACAATGTTGAATGAACTGTTGTTAGACAATAGGCAGTAGTGGAATACTGGAGGTAGTATATAGCAGGACAATGAAAAAAGTTTTTTTAGAGAAATTGAGTTCACTTTAGCAGAATATGTGTGTAATTTGTACATTTTCCCATTACTCCAGATTTTCCTTCGCTAAACTGAAAAAGAAATGTTGACAACAGGTTCAACATGTTAAGTATACTTATTACTGTGAAAATTGAATTGGTTCCTCAGTTTTAAACTGGATATTTTAATGTTACATAATTAATGTTTTCTTTGGAATCAGATCTTAATAGTTCCAGAATGAAATGTCTTTTTGCATTCTTCAGTCAATAAATATATATTTAAAAATCTTGTAAATGTATGTGCACATCTTATTTAATACTAGCACATTAAGCGCCATGAAAATAAGGGTTGAGGTTCACCATATACTTTAGCCATGTGATTTCAATAGAACACAGTAGAAACTATACATTGTAACAAATTCTAAATGCTTGTAGTAGATAGATTACATAATGGTAATTTCTAATCGATACCAATTTAGTAAACTGTCATTAGAACAAACTGTATTTTGTTAGTTTCTAAAACAAACTTGATGAGTCCAAAATGTGTAAAACAAAGTTTAAAATAATCCCATAAAAATGTACAGGAGGGTATGTGCAGATGTTTTAACATCATTGTGGTCATGTATTCAGACCATATTGATTTACAGTCACTGGTGTTATAGGCGGGTAAACTCAACTTTACTACTTGGATCAGTTTAAAAGTGTATGTGAATGTTTTTGACTTTGTATATTGTTGGAGTAGTTTTAGACTTACTGTATGTACTCACTTATGAGTTGAGTCCAACTGCAGACAACATAGACTATGATGTTCTGTTACATAATACACTGTCAGGTCAGGGTCTGTATTTGTTTTGCTTACTACTTGTAACAAACTGATGTGACCTAGATCTGCTTGCACATTATACAATGACAGATCTGGGTAGGTGAGTTTAGAGTTAAACTCAACTTTGAGTGCAAATGCTATATATTCCATTTTAATTGCAAACAAGAAGCAAGTTTTATCAGTCTCAGGAGACTGGGTATATTCGTGTGTTTCTTTCTAAATCTTTTTCTAAAAAGTATTTTTTCGTGGGGTATAGATACAGATTCATGTAGACATGCATACTCTTGTTTGGTTCCTACTAATCAGGGTTCATTCTAGGCTGCATCTTTGTGCCTGTTACCCTTATTTTTCATCTTTGGCACAAATAAGTTCACTCCATGGCACCTGTAGGATGCATAAAAAAGACAAAGAAATAAAGATAAAAGATCATTATGTTTGACTTTAGACTGAGTGGAGGGCAACCCAAGCCATTGCCAAAGATGGTCAGTTTCATTTGCGGAAAGAAATGTCTCCCTGATTTTGATTAACACCAATTGATGGCACATAATAGATCATCGATAGAATATGCAAAGAAGAGAAGATGAAAGTCTTTACCAAAGACGGTCTTGCATTTTTTGTCTTCTAAAATATGCCTAGTGTACTTGGTTGAGAAATTGTGACTAACACATCCAGAATAAATTATGGATGGAAGCCAATTCCCAGTTTAGGAGGCTGTCAAAATTATAGGCTGATTATGACCATGGGAGCATGGGTTGTGGATTTATTAATTTCTGCAATAAATATTTACTTTTCTAGTATTATATACTTTGAATCAGTGAGAATAAAGCACAGTTGGCTACAGTTTCTTTGTCAATTAAAATAAGCATGTACAAGGAAATTGGAGAAAACTCTGCTATGGTTTGACTCCACATCAACTGTTTCCAAGCATTCGGTACTGGAAATTTGTTTATTACAGAAATTAATAAATCCATGTTGTGAATATATGTGGTAATGTTATATTATGATTATGAATTTTTTAAGTAAAGAAATTACAGGTAAAGGTATTTGTGACCCATGTTTTTTTTAAAAAATGAACCACTTTTTGACCTGGGCATGGATGGCATAGTGGTCTAAAGTGCTCACCATTACCAATCAGTACCATCTCACTTCTGTCCATGTGGGTTCGAGTCTCGGGCTCTGCCAGTGTGGGTATGTGAG
The DNA here is from genome assembly GCA_016617855.1 of Megalonaias nervosa. Taxonomy (NCBI): domain Eukaryota; kingdom Metazoa; phylum Mollusca; class Bivalvia; order Unionida; family Unionidae; genus Megalonaias; species Megalonaias nervosa. The sequence continues at coordinate 8,989 of JAECUM010010418.1, read as the reverse complement.
ATAGCTTGCCAGTATCTTCACATGGGTAGGTGGTTTTTACTGGGTTTTCCCGGTTTCTTCCTCCACTAGTAATACTGGCCACCATGTATAGCCTCCCTTGTGCTGATAGATGGTGTTAAAACCAAAAAACGTTTTGACCTGGTAGGGGCCATTGGGACATCTTTACTATTTCAGGAATGAACACTGATTAATATTTATCTGGGTGTTTGTTTTTACATATATACACATACAAATAGATAAACAGATTGAGAGAGAGATACATAACAAGCATATGATAAAAATTATGGACCTTTTTGGGATCATAAGTATTTTTTTCTCAATTGACTTACAGACATGGCTTCTTCAGCAAGGATGCAGCTACCTCATATAAACCTGTACCATTCAGCACTGCCAGCTCTCCATGGGCACAAGTTATCAGGCTCAGGGCTTTGCTTGCAAAAGGCTTAAATCAAGCCCTACAGAAACCAAGTCGGCAAAACAAACTGTGGCATCATGTTAGGTGGACAGGGAGTATTGGTGGCATCACCTTGTACCTGGCATATTCACATGGACTTTTCTTCAAAGTGTCTCACTGTAAAGCCAAACATAGCAACAACAGGTTGTCTGGGCTGGAAGCTGACAGTAAAACTGATGCAGACTTTGACTGGCAAGGATTTTTGCAGTTGCTGACAGAGGATGCATGGTCTCTAATTATTGCCATTGTGGTCAGTTTCAGTTTGATGAAAAACTTACCATCTATACTCACTTATATGTTGAGTCAAACTGCAAACAACAATGATCATGATCTGCATAATGCAGCTGCAGATCAGGGTCTATGTTGTGTGATCTACTGATTACTCCTGTGCAGTTTGCAGTTGGACTCATCTTATAAGCGAGTATATACAGTACTTTATAATTTCTTATGTCTTGTTTAAAAATTGCCTTGTACAGTAAGTGCTTAACTATTGGATGCTATGGTGACTGATTGGAGTGATAGAATTACATGAAAGATTTTTTTTATAAGGCATTCATATAACACCCATCTGTGATGGTCTTAGATTAATTAATTGGACATTTATAATTAGTCTTAGTTTAAAGGATAATGCATGGTTTGAAACGGCATTATTTGCTGCATCAGGAAGAGTGTTTTGAAGTTCAAGGTGATGATAATTGGTATCTTTGCATACATTAGACATTTCAGGGTGTTGTACTACATATATGAAGGCCATCTTTAGTTAAAGTGTACATGTATATTGCGCTGACTAATACAAAATTATGGAACAAAATTTTACGCATCATTGATCTCATGTTGATTCTACCAAATGGTTACGACTTGTACAGTTTACTTTTGGTGGGCCAGATTTTGGACACCTTTGTCCTGTATGCTCCATAGTCAGTACGCTTCAAAAATAATACCTGCCTGTATTAGCCATAAGTTTTCTATTAACGTAATAAGCATAATAAACTTTTTTCTTTTCCTTGAACTAATTATGTCTATATTACTTGATATTTATATATACATTGAAGATCGAGAGATAAATAAGATGATTTTATCTACTAGTAACTGATATTACAGATGCTGTTCTTAAAATGAAGAGTAAATTTAAAAGAATACAACATTAGTTATTGTAAATTGATTACTGGTATATGAAAAACCCTTACAGCTGATGTAATAAACTCATGACAGCTTAGATAATGGCATACTGTGTTATTACAGAACCTGCTGGAAACCACTGATACCTGATGAGCAGTCACTTATACATGCATATGCCAGAACTAGGGATCAAACATTCGACAACAGAGGTGCAAAGCAAATGCATTACTGCTGTGATATTAACATCACCTTATATATCTAAAATGTACAGTTGAACCCTTCCAAATGGACATCCGTATAAAGTACACCTGCTGTTAGAGAACAACATTTATGAACCCAGTTTTATCATTTCATTCATATGTGTTACCTTAGTATAAAAAAGACACTTGTCAACAGGGGCAAATTTAATGGTTCCATAATTACAGAAATATTTCACTGTAGATTTGTACTAGGCCGATTAATGAGCCCCACACCTGTAATGATATACTGACTTGCAGTTTAGTTGTTGATATCACCTATTCATTAAAACCTGCAAAATTCTGCAGACACTTGTCTGCACACATCAGTGTATATTTTTTTTATACACTTACTGGTATTTCTCAAAGCTGTTGAGCTACTGTTGGCTGAATTTTTTTTCTCAGTGATATGTTTCATACTATTTCCAGATCAGATCCTTTGTTTGATGACATGTAAATCCACAATGAATAGCACAACCCTCTGTCTTGTGACCATTTTGAATTTTGCGCTAGATATGGCTATTACAAAAAAAATGGTGATTGTCTAAACTGTATGCAGGTGTATACCTGAAAGATTTGTGTGCAGCAAAATTGCACATTTTAATGAACAGGTCACATCAGACCCACATAGTGTCCATCAGTGTTAACACAGATTTGGGGGGTTGATTTATTGGATTAGATTTATACAGGTCTGAACTAAAAAGGAAAGTGGAATAATTTGGTGTTTAGATACCATCTCCTGGATTTGATTGGCATGCATAATATTTAATTATTATTTTAGTGTGCCCTTGCAGCTGCACTGGTTAACATCCGGATACCTCTCATGTTAGGGGACATTGTCAACATTGTGACCGAGTTCACTAGGGAGAAAGTGGGAAATCTTGTAGAGGAGATCAGACTACCAGCGTTGAAGCTTATTGGAGCATACATCCTTCAGGTAATTGTATCCTGTTACAGTGTTGTACCTTGAGCATGGATAATCAGTTTCCTGCAAAGTTTTGTCTTGTGTCCCCACAGATCTTGACCTTGTGACCCCCCCCCCTCCTCTCCAATCTATGTTGGCATTAGCATTGGCTAGAGTTGCTAATGGTAATAAAAAACTGTGAAATGGCAATGAATATCCATTTTAAAATAATGCATCTGGCAATGAAAACATTCAAGGTGTGTGATGGTCAGCTGAGTTGCAGTGTAATTGTAAAGTATTTGATGGCCACCAGTGTAACATGTTTTCGAAGTTAAAATCATACCTATGGCAAGGTTGATTAATTTATTTTGGGGTTGAATTAATGGTCAAAGAGACTACATTTATGCAGATATTCAATTATATCATTGCTAGTACATTATGTGCTACAGTTTTCCCATTTTCCTTTAAAATGTTGTTTCCGCCAGATTTGTAGGCTGGGGGACACAATATCCCATGCCCATCCTACACTGCTGAAATGTGTTGACCCACTTCATTAATCCCACGTCCAACAGTTCAAGACAAGTTCAAATTTTGCTGAAGAACTAAATCTTTTTTGTGACCTATCCTGAATTTTGAATGAATGAAATTTGAAGAAGATTTATGATGTTTTTGCAAATTCATTTAGATTGAAAATTTAAATGGTGGAAACTGATTAAAAATTGTTTAGCTCTTTAGATACTTCTTACCCTAAATACTTCTTGTTTATGATGCATCTTGGATTGTTTAAAGTGAAGAGTAAGGTTTTGATTCTTAAGTGAATACCGTTATTCAGAAAAATGAGCATGAACTTGAATACACAACCTGTCTAGTAACACTTTATTCTAATTTAGCAGGTAAATTTAGATATTTGAACAAATCACTCAATGGTATTTGAAATAGTAAAAATTATCCATTTGCTGAGTGAGATTGGTATGAAATTTGCCTTAATTAAAAGGATTAAAATGGGCATAATTTTAGGCTATTCCCAGTGTTTCTCCTTTGTATATGTTCCCCAATCACATTAACATTTGGAATATAATCCCCACTTACACTACATCCCAAACCCAGCCCTCCCAAAAGAAGAAAATTTGTCTTTTCTGTCTCAATTACATAGAGGGCAATAACTCTTGTTTATTATCATCCCTTGCTGTCAACAGGTGGCACTGGTTTTAAGCTTTCGCTGTGAACTAACATCAGCATTCACATTGTCTCCTGAAATCCATTGGAAATTTGTGCTAAATTTCACCCCATCCATTAAAGATTTTGTTTTCAGATATATTGAGGCTTATTCAAAAGGTGGTAGACATTATTATTGTTTAATGTTGACCATAATTATGTTAATTTATTCACTTTCACAGACTTAGTTTCTGTGTTCTCTGACCGCATGTTTTTACACTGCAGTATTGTAATAGGACTTGTAGTTCATGTTTGCACACACTACTTAGCACCCCTGGTACAGCCAGTGTCTCCGGTGTTATGCCAGTCTTAAAAGGAGCTTAGATTACAGAAGAGTCATTGTAAGAAAGTTTCACTAATCATTAGATTACTTCTATATAGTTTCCGGCTTTATATCCTTTTTACTGTTTATATTTTCAGGGTGGTTTCACTTTCATATACATCTCAATCTTGTCCAATGTTGGAGAGAACCTGGCAGCTAAAATGAGGACCAAACTGTTTGAATCCCTTTTGCGGCAGGATATTGAATTTTTTGACAGACACAAAACAGGGGAGTTGGTAGATAGGTAATTAGAATTTATGTGCTGTTTTATCTTTGTAAAGGTACATGTGATGTATCACATGACTTCATTGATATCACAGTTCAAAAACACGTCACATTTTGTATATACTACAACTTGTTATCACAAAAAATGAATGGTGCTATTCATGGTGAATGTGTAAGATCAACATTTTATTTTCAAAAATGAAATTTTTACAATTTGTTTATGAAATGTACCCTTATGTTAGATACTCTATGTTGGTGCTAAAGGTCCCTAAATTAGTTGCACACCATTGTTTTGGTTTAAGGGTCATATATAACACATGGTGGGCCATGTTTCCAGCTTGCCAGGAATTGGCATAGATGAAATTTGTTGGCTTTCTCCAATCTTTGAGTAGATGTTTGTTTGTGCTTCTGACCGTTTGTGTCTAGGGCACCACTGACATTTGATGATTTGAAAATTCTAAGCACTCGAGTTTTTCATTACATTTATGAATGACCAATAGCAAGCTGTCTTTTCCTCCCCAACATTTGCAGACCACAGTTAGAAAAAGAAGTGAAGAATTTAAGTGAAATCTTGACATTTATCCCCAAATTAAGCAAGACCATCACCCCATGTTGGTAGTGATTTGCCATTGTTGATTGCTTGATGACAATGTTTGTTCTCTGCTTATTTCATTACTTTGAATTTATTAAAATGATAATACAGATGCCTATACCCTTACGGATAAAGTTTTCTATTTAGTATTACATTCACAGCATTTTTAATACAGCACAGTTGACACTAATTAATCTAGACTGATAACCCACAGCGATTCAACCAGCTGTGATATACATGGATACACTTGCACACCACACCATTAGTCTACAAATATGGATGAAGGGAAGCTTTCATTTCTGGAAACCTGATAAATGGTGGTTGTCAGATTTGTCATGAGACTTGTATTCTTGTAAAGAAAATCAGAAAAATATTGCCATTTCTAATTAGATGTGCTGGCTCAGAGATAAGGGGTTCACCAGACTTGCATTCTTGTAAACAAAATCAGAACAAATATTGCCATATATGATTGGACATGTGAGCTCTAAGTTAATGGATTCTTCACCGATTGTATCAGAGCTCAAAATCCAATCACACATGGTAATATTTTTATGATTTGTCTACAAGAATGCAAGTTTGGTGACAGATTTTAAGATAAATGAGAGCATGATCTGATGGGAAAATTCAATAGTGCAGTCCTTTTCCAATGTACCAAATACTTTGAACTTACATTTTTCTCCCGTGTGTAAGCATGGTGAGATATGGTAACCACTTTTTCATTTGGTGCCATTGATGTCTTTTTTGATGTTAGCAGTGCTTAAGTTTTGTATTAAAGTCTTTGAAAGTTAATGTCTTGTACATCAGTTGCTCTATTCAAGTAAAACCTTTTGATATTGTTGCAATAGGTCTAATGTTCATGTTGTTATATGTAGTTACTGCCTTGCCCATTCCACCTGCTTAAGCAAAATGCTGGTTGTGTCATGATGAACAAGTTTTGTGTTAAAGGTTTTAAAGTCACATGCCTTTTGCATCAGTTGCTGCATTGAACTGAAATTTTTGGATAAAAATTACAATAAATATAAAGTTTCTTTGCAAATATGCAATGAGTTCTGTTCTTGCTTGACTTACCTGTTGAAGCAGAAATCTTGGTGCATAGTTGTAAACAATTATAAAAGTTTGTGTTAATATTCTTCATAGTCACATATCTTCAGGATCGTTTGCTGTATTGAACTGATAATATTATTGCAGGTCTAAAGTTTATATGCAAGAAAAACCTGACTTGCCTGTCTTGCCAACAGAAGCATGACAGTCAAACAATGTTAAAGTATTTTGTGAATGTTTATGACTGATACCGGGGTTATACTGACAAGCATAAAGATGCTGGTTTTGTGTGAAAGTTTATGAATGATACTGGGGTTATATTGAAAAGCATAAAGATGCAGGTGAGACACTTTGTTGCATTGAATATTGTTGATCAGTTGGTTTTAGTTGTCTGAAAAGTGAACTTTTTGTCCATACTTACATTCATGGAATGGAAAATAGATTCTGTTGTTTCCACAGATGAAGAATTTTTCACTCGTTCTTATAATTCTTAGTTTGAAATGATCACAAAAACCACAAAAATGAAGTTGTTACATCACAGTAATTGATCATATCAATATTATTCATGGAGAAACTTTGTTTACTAGTTGGGAAACGTTAGTTTCAACATAGCTGTATTTAGACTTTATGTCAATAATGTGGGTCATTTCTGCAGGCATAAAATAATAATAATAATAATAATAATAATAGTAATAAAAATAATAATAATAATAATCATAATGAAGAATTGGAATATCCTAGGTCACTTTAACTATATGAATTTTGACTGTAAAGTGCACGATACATCCTGGATGTTTGCCTATGTTGTATATTGTATGTATTGACCCATACTCATCTCAGTGAGGAAAAGAAAATCTGGTGAACATGTTAATGGTAAACTTTATAAAATAGTACGTATTTCATCTGAGTTTAATCCAAATTATTTATATTACTAATATATTTATTCTACTGTATTTGAAAAGGGCAATAATAATTCACATTGTATCATTTTTCTTCTTTTAGACTGACTTCAGATGTTCAGGATTTCAAGAGTTCCTTCAAACTCTGTATATCTCAGGGACTTAGGGCAGTCACACAGGTATCCAAATGTGGTTCTGTTTTTTGGAATTACTCATTGATTGATGTTTTTATAAAATATAAGATCAGTTGTATGTAAAAATTACATATTGTAGACTGTGTCTATTTTCATGTCCATCCCTACCCTCTACACATTTTTGACTATCATTCATTTTTCTAAACAACATGATATATTCTATAGATTTGCTGAATTAGTACTTATATAGTTGTTGATGGTTTTCTTGAATATTTTAGTTGCCTCCTTTTCTTCAATAGAAATTAGGGTCGTATAAATTTTATTTCCTTCCATCTGGTGTAGTGTTCCAGCAAGAACTTGTCAACCTATTTCCAGCTTGTTCTGTGGCTGCTTAGGGAATCCAGAGTTAAAATTTTCTGAACTCAGTTTGAATGAGGATGAAGGCTTTTATAAAGAACAGAAACCATTTAAAACTTTATAGCATAATAGATTTATTTCCTGGTATTTTGTGAATATAATTCAGGATGGAAAATTTTTACCAAACAATTCATAATAATACCACAAAATCCATAGAGGTTGGCATCTCTGTAGTGGTCACCTCTATATTTCAGCCATCAATATAATGGCTATGAACACATATTTCTGTTTCAACATAATTAGTGCACATTTTCCTGCATCCACATGGGTACATATTAGAGAAGTACTTAAGCACCAGTAATTTAGACTGGTTCATAAAACATAGTTTCTTATTGTAAGAAACAATGTAAATAACAAGAAGCCAGTTGTTTATTCTGTAAATGGGTGAAAGACGGTGGCAGAGATGAAGAGAAATGAAACATACAGATAATTTGTGAAGAAAACTAATGATCCCAACATTGACAAATTTTACACCAGTGAGAAAAATACAAAATGCTCATTTAAGTTGCAGGTTAGAACTAAATAGTGTGTCAAACTGACAAAGTAAATTTTTGTTGAGAGTCAGTTGGCCTCAGGTGGATTATTCATGTTCCATTAATACTTTTGTAGTTTATACCTTTTCAGTAAACTCTTACTTACATATGTGTGTTTTAAACATGTACTCTTCCATTCTTTTCTATTATTTGTATTTTCTAGAGTATAGGCTGTGTGGTGACCTTATATATGATATCACCCAAGCTTACTGGCATCATATGCCTGGTGATTCCAGTCATTATTGGAATAGGCAGTATGCTGGGCTCCGGACTGAGGAAACTGTCCAAAAAGGCTCAGGATCAGGTATGCATTATCTTCATATATTCTCCTTTTTCCATCCAATAGATTACTCGGTCAAATTAATATTAGGAAATTACTCTCTGCTACCTCTGAATCCAACCCTCCCTGGAAGCTGACAAATATCTTTCTCCTTCAGATATGTTCCCTGATCACATTAACATTAGGGGAAATAAGTCTGCTACCTCTCAAATCTAGCTCTACTAAAAAGATGAAAATTCATCTTTTCTGTATATCTCATATAGACAAAGGACAATAACTCTTGCTCATTACTTCACCCACCAGGTGTCACTTTTTCAACGCTTTGCTCCCATAAAGGTGGCGCACTACAGTTTCGTATTTTGCATAGGGTTAGAATTTTGAAGAAAAAGAATTCCCCTGGGTTTCCTCACTAGATATACTGGCTATTTAAAAAAGACCTTGTATATCTTAGGTATTGTTCAAAGAACCTTTAATTCCCTTTATTTTGGTGTATGATTGATGGGTGTAATATGGGTTATAGAGTATACAGCTTGGCCTTACTCCAGATGTGCACCCTTCAAAAAAGTGCTAGCTCCACTTGGTCATTTTCACTTCCTGAACTTTAGAGGTAAATTGTAA